>JARUPZ010000013.1:7382337-7584837 GCA_031213475.1 Nereocystis luetkeana | reverse complement strand
CAACAACAACAACAACAACAACAACAACAACAACATCCGCAGTATCGCCATTTTCAATCGCAACATCCGCATCATCAGCAGCAGCAGCAGCAACAGCAACAGCAGCAGCAAGGGTGGCGAGGCGGAGGAGGAGGCATACGTGGAAGCGTGGAGAGACACGCTCATGAGGCTCCGTCGCCCCTTGTGTCTTCTGCATCGTCGACTTTTGCGCCAGGATTATCGGGAACATGCTACATATCGTCCCCGACTGCTGCAGCTACGGCTGCGCACATCGCGGGCCTGAGGGATGAACTCGGGTCTCGCGGCGCCTTAGCTGGGGGGGCGACCGGCGCAACCGAGCTCGAGGTACGGAGTCTCCCTTTTACTGCCGCAAAACGTATTCCACATTTAAGTCCAAGTATCCCCCCCCCCCCCACACCCAAAAAAAAACTGGGTGGTGCTTTTTACAATTGGGACCCCTTGTAAAGACTTCCTTATATATTTCTCTTGAGTGTGCTCGGTTGGTACATCCCTGGCACTCCCGAGCTCCCACTTGTACACCGCCTCCTACACTATTCCTTGCCGGTGTCGGCGAGAGCCCTTTTTCTTTTTTTTCTTCTTTGTGCTTTGTGTGTGTGCGTGTACCCAGCGCACGGCACCGCGGGCGAGCCCGGCGCGGTCGCGGGTTTCAGCGGACGCCGGCGGGTAGAGGGAGGGGTTGGATGGAGCACGGTCGCCATTTTCGTGGCTAGGCATCGCCTGTCTATCGAGACATGAGAGAAGGACGAATGGGCCCCGTCTGGCTTCCTGGTGTGGGGTTGTGTGTAGTACATACGTACGAGTCGTTGTGGAGGGCAAAATAACTTTAAGCGGTGTTTTTATTTGCCACCAAGCTGATTTTTTTTCGCAGAGAGCTCCGCAGTTTAAACACCGACGTGGTCGAACTCGCGAACGAGGGTCACGGCGAGCACCGGGCTTCATGCGAGGCGGGCGACGGGGCTCACTGTGGCAGAGAGAGAGAGAGAGCCAAGCTTTACCCGCACCGAGCCGGGGACGAGGTGGTCGCGAGAGGGGCGGGCGGCGTACGAAGCTGAGAGTTCTGCCTTTCTATCCTTTTTTTGGGGTGCGCAGGGTGTTCCAATGAGTCGGAAAAGAATTACATCAAAGGGGACGGAGTTGTAGTTTTTTTTTTTTCGGACTCATTTTCGATTTTATTTTTCATTGTTCCCCTCGTCGCCGTGCCATGCTGTGCCTTGTCTTTCGTACATGTCAAAATAAGAAAATAAGTAATGGCATGTACGTACGTACATGCACACGGCGTCCGGGTTGCCTTCCTGGATGGAGCATGGAGCTCTTGGCGTTTGCAAGTCGTGATGTCCCGATAAGCACTGGAGCGACTCTGAAGGGATTTTTAAGAGCGCGGAAGGGGGGGGGGGGGGGGGGGGCGTCGGTCCCGTAACGACGTCGGAGTGCAGTATTAACCCTTTTAGTACCGCACTCCTATATGTGGGGGCAAAGTACTCAAATTCTAAGTGAATTGCCCCCAAAGCGGGACTGCTAAAGGGGTTGATATTAATTGTTGATTGATCGGCCCCATCACGACTACGGCCATGCATGAGATCGAGTACATCTCTCCTATGGAGTACACGCCCCCCCCCCCCCCCCCCCCCCAAACATGCCTAACATTGACCCCGACGCAACCCTTATACCCCAAAACCTAATCCTAGCCCCAACACAACGCTAACCCGGACCCCAACCGGACCCCCGACCCTAACCCCACGCTTGGTTGTCTGTCGTATGATCTTTGTCCCTGCACAATGAATGTGGGACGACTCCTCCGGGGGTGATCCCCAACAGCTCTAACCCCAACCCAACCCAACCCAACCCAATCCAATCCAACCCCACGCTTTGTTGTTCGTAGTGTCCCTTCCTCCGTGCCACCTGTCGGTGGAACCACCCGTCCGGGGGCTCACCCTATATCCCTAACACCACCCCTGGGGCGTTCTACGATAGAGGTTCACCCTAATTTTTCCCGAGACTCCTCACATGAGGAGCTCCATGCCCCACCCGAAAACCGACTTGGGGAGGAATCGCGTTGTATCCCTGTGAAAAATATCCATTGCCCGCGTATGCAAGTTCATTGTTTTTCGGAGCAGGAGGGGCATTCCGACGAATTTGGGTTAAGGAACCTCGTCATTGAGAAACATTTTTAGCGGCAATGTGTCACCTCTCTATCCCTATCACCACCCCTCAAACCTTACACCCTTACCCTAGGCCCCACCGCCAACGCCCATCCCCACCCCCACCCCAGCTCATCAATACCCTAACAACTAAAACTGTGAGTTGGCTGCTGTAAGTCGCCGACTAGTTATTAGTTGGCCGTGGCGAAAGAAGCCAACCAGCTAACTTTTTATTTTTTATTTTTCGTATCTTTCCGGGAACGAAAAAACGTAATCTGAGCGACAAACTGAAATTTGGTTCTTGTATTTCCTGGCAACAACAAAAAAAGTCATCTGAGTGAGAAAAAAAAACGGTGCCACTCAGATATGTACACCCCCAAAAATTCGGCACGCACAACTACCTGCTGTAATAGGGGGATGCCACGGTACGGGTGGTTCCTCATAGGGGTGGCTTGCGCCTTATAGAGGTGGCGCCTTATTATAGGGGCCGTGTCATATGGGGGTGGTGCCTTACTTCCTGAGCTCTCTTCACTAAGGTGACCTCGAGGCCGTTTCGTTTCGCGCAAAACCCGACGAACGGTTCTTTGGTGGGCCCAAACTGGCAGTCCTCAAAACAACTGTCTGTACGAGTACGTGCAGAATTTTTTATCGTTCTAGTGATGGTAACCGATACCACTCTGTGGCCGTTAATATAAGCACTGTTTCATGTTCATATCAAGAGTACAAACGGTTGCTATATTCCCGGTCGGAGTGGTAGTTTCTCCCTTAAGGGGAGCTCATCCGGTTGACACGGTATTGAACCCTAACCCTAACCCAATGCGGTGGGATGAGTCAAACTACCTGGCCAACTGCCAGGGAACAACTGGTCGGCGACTTATTTTGGTCAAGCCAGCTCACGCCCCTTTTACCCGAACGCCAACCCTAGCGCCAGCTTTCAACCCCTTTAGTACTGCGGTCTCAATCTGGGGGCAATCCACTCAAATTCCGAGTATGTTGTCCCCAAAACGGGACTGCAGTCCTAAAAGAGTTATATGGCGCCAACTCCTACCGCGGGATGAGTCGAAGTATCTCGCCAACTGTTGATAGTAACTATTTAATAGTCGGCGACTTGTTTTGGTCAAGCCAAACTCACGGCCCTACCCCCAACAACCCAAACCCCGACCCCCAACCCTGGGCCGAGAGCTTTACCCCCGAACGCCAACCTTAACGCCAACCCTAACCTCAACCTTGGCACCACCACACGTCGTTGTCCGTCGTGTCGCCTCCTCCGTGCGCTGTGTGCGTTGCGTCGGTGAGAGAGCACCGACCAGTCGGGGCCTCTCCTCCTCCGGCGGCCCCCGACCCTGAGAGTACTGTTTTTGACCCGGACCCCCCTAAAGTTTGTTCGACGTTGTCGTCCATGTGCCAAGCAATTCAGCCCGAACAGGCGGTTTCTTAGCAGAGAGTGCGGCTCCCTGCTTCGTACGACTTTTTGCCGAAGCGCCTCACGCTTCGCTTCGCTTCGCCTCGCTCGGGTTTGGCGCAAAAGCAGTCAAAGGTGTTGCCTGTGGTCCGTGGGGGAAAGAAAAAAAAAAAAAAAAAAAAAAAAACGACGACGACGACGACGACGACGACGTTTGCTCCGTTCCAGCATTTGTATGTAGGGATGCGAGGGTCTATGGTCACATGACTACGGCCATGCATGATGATGAGTACACCCCCCCCCCGCTCCCCCCGATAACCTCAATCCTAGCGAAAAACGCCAACCCCACTATTTTTGTTGTTGTCCGTTCCGTCTCCCTCCCTCTTGGACCTTGTCTGGTGCGTCGGTGTGCGCTGACCAGTGGGATCGCTCGACGGCGGGGAATGGCGGCGGGCGCAACGGGATGACCGATTTTGGGATCCCCGGGCGGTCGGTGTTGGGCACCGCTGCTCTCCCCGGCGCTCGGGGGGGCGGGGGGGGGGGGCGTGGCTCTTAAGGTCACCGTGAACACTGCTGATTCGAACCAGGTTGGTGTGTGGAGGGCAGAAGGGGAGACGTGAACACATGGGGATAGTTTTCCTTCCCCGTGGGTGTTTTGTTGTTGTTGTTCGTTGCTGTTTTGGGGGTATAATTGTTACAGCGTTTTTTTTTTCGGTTTTGTTTTTTTTTTCGGTTTTGTCGTTTTTCCGGTACGTTAACCCTTTTTAGAACCGCAGTCCCGTTTTGGGGACAGACTACTTCAAATTTCAAATTTCAGTGAATTGTCCCCAAAATGGAGACTCCAGTCCTAAAAGGGTTATAAGGGAGAGAGGAGCGGAGAGAGGATACGGCAGGGTTTTTTATCGGCACGATTTAGTTTTTTTCGAAAGTTTTTTTTTTTTCATGATATAAGGGAGAGAGGAGCGGAGAGAGAAGACGGCAGGGTTTTTTATCGGCACACGATTTGGTTTTTTTCTCGAGAGTTTTTTTTTTTTTCATGATAGGTTTTGGCAGAAGGAAACAAAGGAGCGAGAGAAGGGGATGTGGAGAGAAAAAAAGAAAATGAGGGAGAGACATAAAACACAGCAGGGTTTTTTTTGTGCGTAAGATTTGATGTTTTTTGTGGTTGTTGATCCGCACACACCCCCATCAACCAACACCGCCGACCTAGCCCCCACACCCACACCCCGCCCAGGGTTTGTTTTTTTTATGATCGTGCGATTCAGTGTGCGGTGCGAGTTGTGTTTTGTACCCTTCCGGTACGGCGTGGGCGGGGAGCGTATTTCGTTCCTTGAGCACCCTGTGCCCGGTGCGATACCCTTCGGATCTCTTTTCTTATACAGTGCTACTCGGACGGTGAGCTGAGATGCGTGTTACTTTATTTTTTATCGTACGGTGCGGTCAACTGTAGGAGACGGGACGGAACCCCCAAAGCCCCCGACCCCACCCCCGCCCCACCCCACCCCACCCCACACCCCCACCATCACCCCCCCCCCCCCCCCCCCCCCCCCCACCTCCACCCCCTCTTTGCTCGCTCGCTGCACGCTGAACTCGCGCTGGCTCCTTCTCTTTTTGTAAAGTCCAAGCAGCGTTATCTTCGCCTGTTGGATGTCGATTCCGATGAGCTCTTTGAGATGGCCATGAAAGCGTGCGAGCGCGTGGGGTCCTTCCAGGTGCTGGGGTGGTGCCAGCGACGCTGGATCATGGACCTCGTGTTTGAGTGCGAGAGGTGCGTTCGGGTGCTGGTGGTGTGGGTGGGTGGGTGGGTGGGTGGGTGGAGGGTTGGTTTGCTTGCTTGCTGGGGTGCTGGATGGATAGCGTATTGCCGCCCGGAGAATATCGGTTGGCTGGGCGACTGCTGCTGCTGTTGTCGCTGCTGTTGTTTCTGCTGTTGTTGCTGTTGTCACTGCTGGTGCTGTTGTTTTTTAGTTGTTGCTGGTGTCGTTCCAGCGCCGCTGGACCATGGGCCTCGTGTTTTGGCCACAAGAGGTACGTCCGGGTGCTGGTAGAGGGTGTACTCGATAGGAGAGATGTACTCGATCTCATGCATGGCCGTAGTCGTATGACCATAGACCCTCGCATCCCTACAATGCCGGGACGGAGCATGTCGGGTTTTCACCGACCAGGCAGACATTGCTTGCACCAAGCACGAAGCGCCGTGAGGTGTCTGGCGAGTCGCATGAAGGGTGAGCTGCATCCTACTAAGAACCGCTTATGAGGCGGACTTGCATATGGATGACAGCTTCAATGATTTGATTTAATTTCCGGCGTAGGCAATTCCAGAGAGCAATAGGAGTACTATGTAACTGCCTCTTGGGTGCCTTACCTTGAACACTGCGTGATAAGATCATTCCCACTTGTGCGGAGTAAAGGTTCTTCACCTCGCACAAATGATCTAACTCGACAACCAGCTGTAGGCGACCGCCAAAGAAAAAAAAAAAAAAACGGTACCCTGGTAGTCTACATAGCTCACGTAGTGAGCGGCATGTTTTACAGTGTCGCTGACAACCGGCGCCAACCCAACCTATATTAAATAGGGGGGGGGGGGGGGGGGGGGGGGTTCTGGTGAGCTGCTGGATGAATGGCGTGTTGCCGCCTGGAGAAAGATCGACCTGGCTGGATGGCTGTTGCTATTGCTGCCGTTAGTGTCGTTGTTGCTGTTGGTGGTGGTGGTGTTTGTTGGTGGTGCTATCATTTTTGCTGTTTTTACTCTACTGTTGTTGAAGAGCGGAGCTTGCGTGCGTGCGAGCGAGCAGGGCACTTCCAAAAGTTTTGGTGTGGGGTCGGCGACGCTGGATCATGGATTTCTTCTTTCACCCGACAGCATAGCGTATCACACGGGTCATGATATGTAGCACACACCCTTGGACGGATTTCCGAGGCATTTTATATCCACAAAATAAAAAAGGGGGGGGGGGGGGTACTTATTATCGTGCATGGCCGTAGTCGTATGACCATAGACCCTCGCACCCCTGCAATGACGGAACCGAGCACGTCGGGTTTTCACTGACCAGGCAGGCATTACTTGCACCAAGCGCGAAGCGCCGTGAGATGGAGGGGGGGGGGCACATACAACGACGATAGTCGTTTCTTTCCGAAACCTTGCCTTAAACGGATCCTGTCGGCGATTGGTTGGACTCTCGCCATGTTGGAGAAGAGCAGCTCAGAGATCCGTCCCGTGGGGGGGGGGGGGGGGCTCGTCGCCTTCCGTGTTGCACTAAAGCTGGGTGTTTGGCGTGCCTTGAATGTTGCACAGAAGCTGGGTGTTTGGCGTGTTGGCCGCCGCCTGGAAGAGACATATTACTGGCTTGGCTGTGGCTGTTTTGGTGGTGGTCGTTCCTGGTGTTGTTTCCGTCGCTGTGGTTCGGTGGGTGCTTGTTGCTTGCTGTTGCTGTCGTCGTTGGTGTTGGTGGTGTTGGTGTCATTGTTGTTCATTCTGGTGGCGGTGGTGGTGGCGGTGGTCGTTGTCGTTTTTTCCCCTTTGAAAACAGGAGAAAAAGGGGCCCAGGGTGGGTCTCTTGTTTCGAGACTGAATGCGCTCTACACCGTTTTCCCTAGGGGTATGAATCGGAGCCCGATGTTTCACCAACCAAAATCGGAGCGGACTAAAAAATCGAAATCATCGGCGGAATCGGCGAATCTATCCGGACGAAGTTTTTTTACACCGGCAGAACATCGGCAAAACATCGGTAAAAGACATCCCCTCCCGACTTGCGTGACCCCAGTTAGGAGTCGCTCATATTTATCGTAAAGCAAGGATTCACCCACACGCTGGGTTCGCCGACAATGTCGGATGTCGTCAGCGTCGATCAGCGATGGTTTCAATGTCGATGAAGAAAGCTGATTTTTACAGCCAGCCCTGCTAAGTTGTTTTTGGCGGCTTCCGAACGTATTTTTTTCTGTCAAATCGATCCCAGGCTGTATTTCTTAGTATTAATAATCGTTTCCCTAGCTCAAGAGATGGGCATCCTGTACTGTTTTGTCATGTACCAGGTATACCAGTGGATGTTTTTGTTGCGCGCTACCTGTGTCGCTTTTTTTTGTGTGTGCGTGTGGTGTACAACAGGTGGGACTGGCTGTCATCCTGGTGCCCCCCGGTGGCTTTCGTTTGGTTTTGCTCTTCCTACGTATGAAAGACATGCCCCGATCTGTAGCTCCCCTGTGCCTCCTCGTGGCCGTGGGCTAGACTACAAGTACGAGTATGGCAATGAGCTCATGTGATATAGCAACAACAACAACAACAACGACAACTGCTCGTATGTACGGCGCGGGACGCTGTGTCTGATCCTCCACTCGCACGACCCCGCCCTGCCCCCCTCTCCTTGCTCCCTCTCGCCTGTCCCCTGTCCCCTACCCCCCTCTGCCGCGACAATGGCGATGGCTACATGGCGCAGGGATGCTGTCGCTGCGGTTGACGACATAGAGCACTTGAACCTAAAAAGCTCTAGGCTCGGCAGGCCTGTTAAGGTGGGTGAACCCAGTGTTACGGGGGACCATAGTATATAGGACCAAATATTGTTGGTAAAAATAGACAAATATGTAGTTTTTTGTGTGCACCGTAGGCCCTATTTACTATGGTCCCCCGTAAATAGTACCTGGTATACGGTATACAATATATAGCATACCATGGTATACAGTAGGGGTCCATCTTTGGGGCCGATGTCAGTGGTGCCGGCGCTGCCCGCTATAGTGCCTGCGGGAATGTGAAAATCGCTTGGCACAGATGAGACTATGGCCAGTGTGGCGGTGTGCGGAGTGTATGTTGCCGGTTGGTTGCCGCTACATATAGTGCCGGCATTGTGCCTGGCGCATATGATCCCGGGACTACCGTGTGCGAAAATATAGCATGAACCGAAGCTGTGAGATCGAAAAAAAATGTCAAAGCTCATCTTTGCGAGCTTGGTGTGATGCTGCCGTAGTCAAAATTCGGTCCCGCGTTCTACGACGTGTGTAGGTTTTCGGAGAGTGGTCTACAAGTTTCTTACAGCTTTGTAAGCCTTGAATTCGCGACCTAGCAATAATTGCCGCAAAAAGGCGACTGGTGTTGGGATACTGTATATGCACGTCATGCAAGTTCTTACAGCTTTGTAAGCCTTGAAATTGCGACTTACTAGTAAATAGTCGTAAAAAGGCGACTGCTGTTGGGATACTGTTTATGCACTTGCATGCAGTACCTCGCGCTTGATTTACGTCGTCTCTTGAAGAAAGAAAAAAATATTTAGAAGAAAGATAAATTTATTTAGTATGCCACTCGGGACTGAAATATAATCACCATTGGATGTTGACATCAGAGGTTCAAACGGTTGTTACATTCCCGGACGGAGAGTCGTATACGAGCGAACTGGGTTGGTGATGTACACGGCCTCCTTTTGAGCTGGGCTGGCGTTGAAAATGGTTCACACGTTGGACAGACCAGAAAGATCAGCCAGATCAGATAGATGAGACAGATCAGATAGACCAGACAGATCAGATAGATCCTATCCGGCAGTTATGAGATATTGTGCAGGATCTGCATGGTACAGATCCAACCCAGGAAACCTGTCCTAGATCGTGCAGGTTACACGGCTGCAACGCGGCACCATTAGGTACGACATCACGCAAATCGAGAATATATCTGCGCTGAAAGAAATCCTGAACAGTAGATCATGGCGTGGGATTTGATCGTATGTCTGAGGTGTGAAAGGGAGGGAACATGGGAACATGCGCGTGAACCCAACGGCAGCGGTCGAGGCTGGCGAGGAGTGGTATTTGGGGGGGGTAAGGGGGGTGTTCGTCGATGGTGCTGATGTTGTTGTCATTGTCATTGTTGTTGTTGTTGACCGCTGCTCTTACAGTAGCACAGTGCTGGCTGGTCTCGTTGCTTCTGTTTTTCTTGATGCTGTAGCTGTTGCCGCTGTTGCCCCTGCTCTTGCGTTGTTCTTGTTGCTGCCCTCGTGTCATCCTTGTTGGTTGTTGCTGCTGCTGCCACAGTCTCACCGTGCCACGCCCACCTCGTTCCCTCACACCGTATCCCATCAATCCCCAGGTCTTGCTCAAGCCCGCAAACTTCGACGGGGGCTTCTCGTCACCACCACCACCACCATCATCGGCCTTCTCCGGCAACCCCCACCAACTCTCGGCGGGAGCATCAGCCGCAGCAGCATCAGCCAAAGCAACGGCAGCAGCCTCAACCCTCTCATGCCTAGCTTCAGCGAGACCCTCCATAGCCCCGCCCCCTCTTTTCCCGCCGACCCTGGCGGCGCAGCCTTGTCACGGACCACCGACAAGTGTGTGGCCTCCCTCCTCGCAGCGGCAGCAGCAAGCCTTGGGCTCGAGGTTTGCGGCGATGGGCCCGCCAGAGGGGCGGTGGTCGCCCGCGAGGATGCTACGCCCCGAGAGGGCGGTCGGGGCGGAGGCGGTGGTGGCCGCAGCGGCAGAGGTTGCGCAGGAGATCGCAGCGGCGAGCCGATTACCCGGCATGTTCTCGTCATCGTCTCACTCTTCCGCGCCCGCGAGAAGGACGAGCGTTGCCCATGCCGGCGGCGCCGCGATGGCGAGCTCCGGCCCGAGGACAAGCGTGGGAGGGACGAACGCGAGCGTGGTGCGGCACCCTAGAAACGGACACCTGGACCTGGAGGGGGGCGGCAGCAGCGGCGCCGGCGGCGGCGGCATACGTCAGACCGTAGAGGTTACCGGCCGCAACGCTGGACCGCTCGGCTTTCAAGATCCGTTCGGAGCCGGCTGGGCGAGCGGCGACGCGGGCGGGGCCCCTACAGTGGTGGGTGTCGACGGGTCAGCACAGGATGAGAGAGGCTGGCTCGGCGTCAGGAGCGGGGCGGAAGGTCCGCGGGACGGAGACTGGGTCGGCGTGGGGAGTGCGGCGGAGGGTCTACGGCTGCGACGGGCGGAGGAGGACCGTATCAGCTGGGCGATGGAGTCGATGCAGACGCCGACTCTGGCGGGCCGACGAGGAGGGGGAGGGGGGGAGAGGGAGGAGCCCCCCCCCCAACTGCAGCAGAAGCAGGTGCGGTTTCGACAGGAGCAGCAAGCTTCGAACCAGGGTCGCCCCATCCGCCCCTCCCCGCGTGGGAGCCAGGCGCTGCAGCAGCAGGAGTTGAGGATGGAGAAGGAGAGGGAGCATATGTTTTGGGAGAGGCACCTAATGTCAAGCCAGCAGCAGCTGCATCAGGAGCAGCAGCCGCTACACCGGCAGCAGCAGCAGCAGCACCACCAGCAGCAGCAGCAGCAGCACCAACAGCAGCGACCACAGCACCAACAACAGCGGCAACAGGAGCAGCAGCCCCAGCAGGAGCCTCAGCAGGAGGCAGCCACTATCGCCGAAGCAAACGGATCGCCACCCACCCAAGTAACCCGAGGCAGTGATAACGAAGACCGACTAGCGCCAAACAACCCCGCTCAGACGGCGTTCCCTCGCGGGGGTGGCGGCGGGGGCGGCCCCAACGGGGGAGGAGTTAACGGGATTGCCAACGGAGCTGCCCCCAGCGCTATTCAGCGCGCCCACGTCGGACCCGCGGTAGCGACATCCGAGGGGACGGTGGCGGCGGGGGGGATGGCGAGACCAAATCGGAGCGGCGAATCTAAGACCGCCTTCGAGGGCGGCGATGGTGGCGCCGGGGGGGGGGGGGGTAGCGAGTAGTGGTATGCCTCACCCTTCGACCAGCGGCGGCGCCAGAGGGCCGGGAGGAGGGGGGGCGGCGGCGCGGAGGAGCTCTTGCCCCCTCCCTTTCGGGGGTCCGCCCAACCTTTCGTGGCAGCACCGAAGAGCGCTGTCCCCCGTTGTGGTGTCCAAACCGAGGCGACCAGAGAGCTCCCCCGTGAAACGCAAGGCACCGGCGGGGTGGGGGGGCAAGCCGCCCTCTCCGGGCCCAGTGGACCAAGGTCTAGGGTCGTCGCGACCGGCGCCTCGGAACCTATCGTTTGTGGTGCGTCGCTATTTGTTTTTTTTTCTTAGAAGGGGGGGATGTTGTAGTGGGGGGGCTATTTCCTCAGTCGGAAAGGCCGTTTATTTTCTCGGCGTGTTTCGTGTTCTGATTACTTTCGTTTTCACTTTTTTCTTGTATTTATTTTCGGGAAAAAGTCTCGCTCTCGGAAGCCGAAAGCCAAACCTTACCGTCGATCGTCCCCGTGTTTTTTTTTTTGTTAATTGTTACACCAGGCAAGCGGTGGAAGTCTGCAAAGCCCTTCACAACAGCCGCCACAGCAGGCGACGCTCCAAGCTGGCGGTGGGGAATCTGTCGACCGCGCCACTCTCGACTACCGCCAACCCCCACAGCACCGCCAGGGAGGAGAGCTCCGAGCGCCTCAGCAGCAGCAGCAGCATTCAGTTCCCGGCCTCCAACAGTACAGCCGAGATGTTCAGTCACGCGTGCCACCCATCATGCTCACAACCTTGTCGGGCTGGCCGCCGGGGACTCCCTCGGATCAACAGCAGGCGTTGTGGTCGGGAAGCCATGCCGCCGGCAACACCAGCGGTGGAGGTGGAGGTGGAAATGACCGCGGTTCCGGGGGGCGAGAGAGAGAGGCCGAATCGCTGGCACCCGACAGCTCCTTGACCCGCAGCGTCAGCGGTGGTAGCGGTGGCAACAGCAGCGGGCGGGTTGCAGTTGCGCCTGTCGCGGCCCAGCCTATGATACCGCCGGTACCAGCGGTGGTGACGGCGGCGGTGGGGGTAGGGGGTGCAGCGGCACAGGTCACCGGGCTGCTTTAGCTGCCGCTTGTGTAAAAGGCGGGGGAGGGGGGGGGGGTGGAGGGGCGCCGGTCGGCGGGGCTGTTTTGTCTGCGTCGTGTATGCCGGGGAGGGTTAAAACGGGGAGTGCTTGGACAGCGGTGATGGCGGCATAGCGGCAATATGCTGCGCCAGACATGGCAAAGGGGGTTGTCGCATATATGAGCACACCCAACGTGCGAAAGCTTCGTAGCTTTCGCAATATATCGGCGTGTGTGTAGATGGGGGGTGCTTCGACAGCGGGGCGATGGCGGCGCCAGGCACGGATGGCGGAGGGGGGAGTGCCGCATATAAAAGAGCACACCCAACGTGCTGAAGCTATATATAATAGCTTTCGCGATAGCTCGGTGCGTACGGATTCTCGGGGGTTTAAGGTGGCAAGGTGCGTCGTTAGTCAGCGGCGACAGCGGCGCCAGACTTTGTGGGGGAGACAGCGGTGATATTGGCACTACTGTCGGCAAGATGGATGGGGTGTGTGTCGCATCCCAGGTCTATATTAGAGCATCCAACGTGCGAAAGCTACTACCGGTATATATTACGTGGCTTTCGCAATAGCCCAACCGTTGCGACGCGGTAGTACGAACGTTGTACTTTTTTTACTGTACGCCCTAAGCAGCAGGAAGGTGGCGTGTTTTTGGATCAGGGGAGGAGGGGGGGGGGGGGGTGTACTCGATAGGAGAGATGTACTCGATCTCATGCATGGCCGTAGTCGTATGACCATAGACCCTCGCATCCCTACAATTCCGGGACGGAGCATGTCGTGTTTTTGGATCAGGGGAGGAGGGGGGGGGGGGAGGGGGGGTACTCGTGTCATTCATGGCCGTTTTCGTATTCCCATAGACCCTCGCCTCCCTCCAATGCCCGTGGGGGCGAGAGGGGAGGAGTCGCTCGTTCGCTCGCTCGCTCCTCGAAAATATTGGTGTATGCGTTTTCGCCTCGACGGGACGTACGAGTTCGAATGCGGCACTCCCCTCTGGTTGCTGATTAGCTTTAGAAGGTTGGGCACATCGGACAGATCCGATCGCCATGTAGTGTCGGTATGCGCCGGGCAACGACACCGGCACTATAGCGGCAGCCGACACTATTAAGGGCACACTGCCGCAGTGGTTAATCCCATCTTTGGTGCCAAGCCATCGGCACTACATGGAGCAGTCGGCACTTGGTCAACCGGGCACTATGTGGGAACCACGAACTATTACCAATTTCTACCGTAGATATTTCGGGCCCCTAATGTAAATGGCCTGTGCGATCTAGATCGTGTTTTTGCGGGTGAGGCATCTGTACGACGCGGCTCTTATGCCATATTTTCCGGGTGGGAGCTGTACGATACAGCTCTTGCACACCACCCGATAAATTAATGTAGATCGGTATTATGTCCGATCTTTAAAGGGTTGGGTTGGTGGCGGCCACGGCCAGACAGTGACGACAAGGCTGCCCCGCGTCTCCTCCCAGATATTTTTTGTTGCAGTGCCCTCGCGCGCTCTGATAGCGGCCGAGATGGGCCCACGGGTACGCGATGTGGCAGGCAGCAGTATTGTCGGGGGTTGGCTGCCGCGGTGTGGCCTGGTGACAGAGTTTGTTGGAGGTTGTTGGGTTTTTTTTAGTGGAGTTTTTTTTTACTAGATATCCATTTTTATTCGGGTGTATGTTAGTAACAGAGGGGGGTGGTGCATGCAGCAAAACCGAGGCGGTATAGTAAGTGTTTCGTTAGTTCTAAGACATTGGGGGAAGCTGCTTCCGCGCCCAACACCTTTTAGAGTAAACCGCTTAGTCTACCATCTGTGTACATATGAGGCAATCCTTTGGTTTGGGGATGCGTCACGAGAAAAGCCCGCCGGAGCTTACAGCAGTAGCGAGTGTGCAAGGAAGTGTTGTCCCCGCAGCAGCAAGCAATGACCCCCTGACTTGCGAAAAGGTTGTATAGATGTGTCGTTTTTACGAGGTTTCCAGGAATTTTCAAGAGTGGATACGGCTCATAATATATTGTAGTCGGGTGTACCAAAAAGTAGAGAGGCGGAACCCCAACCGCGACCTTAAACTGCCCATAGGGTATGAATGGGTTGGTATCATATGTGTGATATATATGTGCATTGATTGATACGATATCACGGGGGTATTTTGTGATAATTTTTCGGGTTTTGGAATAAGGAGAACCGGGTCTGAGAGCGGGAGGGGAAACTATCTACAGGACTATACAGTATGGTACGAACTGAACAAAAGGCACTCGCAAGGGACATCACGTATTAATAGTTTATTTTGTCTGAGTCGCAGGCCTTGTGAGCCGATACAGGATCAGACCTGCGGGGTAAAACCAGAGAAGCCGGGGGTGCCCTGGGTATCGACCTCGATCCTATTGCCTGCGGATAAGAAGCCCTTTTGTACGCTGGCTCGTGTTGCCAGTGTTGTGCGGGTCAGCCACTACTACTGTATGCACTCCGGCAAAGAAACAGAAATGGAATGCTTGTCCCGGCTGGTTTTCTTATTTCGGAAAAAGTGCATTTCTGCACTGCTACCACTGTAGCTTCAGCACAGCGGCTATCAAATTTAGCCCCTCCCTTCGAAGATCAGCCTGCCTTTTGCTAGTTTTCCTGGTAGTACGACGCCATCGGTGCAGGAGTACTACATACAGGCCACCTTATTCGCCGCCCGATTAGTTTTAGGGTACTCTCTGGAACGTAGTATTCACTCACACTAACATCAAGAATACAAGGTTCGCCGTGCAGCTGAGTGAGGGAAAACACCGCCCACAGATCAGTCATAAGCCGATCGATCCTTGCTTTTCATCGTGCGTTGTTTTTACAAACTGCCACAAAAAAACATCTGCTGTGAGGTTGGCCAACAAGGATGGACTCGTCGGTTTGCAAGCCGCGTGGTATACTACCGGCCGCGCGTTTCACGGAGTTTTCTGGTGTACGGTAGCAATGATGGGTCAGTAAACCAAAGGAGTGAAGGGAACAGCAGGGAACAAGCACCCCATAAAGGGTCACTAATATTCTTGACTCCACCCCGGATGCCAGAGCTACAAGTTGTGGTATGTAAAGACACATTTCCCCTCACATGCAGCGTCTACTGGGGAGGTCTCTGAGGAAAAGTCGGGTCCTGTCTGTCTTCTATCCCCCACGCGTGACTCTCGCCATGTAATTTTGCTTCTCCGAACGGTTGACCGAGTACCCGTCCTCGACGTCGGATTTTCCCCCCACGCCTTCGTGCGCTTGACTCAGGCCGCCACGACGCTCGCACACTGGGTCTCATCCAGCGCATCCCCGTCACGCGTCTTCTCCACAAAATTCGGTGCGAGTTGACCCAGGAGGAGCTTGCAAGATTGCTGGTGTTTCTGTCGCACGGACGGGCCCAGCAAGGAAGAACAGAGAATCAAGTGATGAATGCCCGCTCGGCGCCGAAGCTCACATGCGTCGGGCTGTTTCGGTTTTGTAAGCGACGTGACCTCGAGGAAAAACGGAGGATCCGTTACTTACATGAAAGGAGCACACAATGACTGGGCCGTGACCGCGGTGCCCATTTTTGCGCCGACGAAAGTTATGCGTCGGCCAGGGGGCGGTTTTGCAACGACTGATCGCCCACGAAGTACGGAGGATCTGTTGGAAGGCGCACGCTGTTACCGGCCCGTGGCCGGGATGCCCGTTATCCACCAACGATATAGATATGCGTTGGGCAAGGGGGTGTGTTTGTGCCTTGTGCCTAGAATATTTAATACTATGAAAAGTAGGGGCTGTCGAAACGAGTCCTGAGCGGAGGGTCTAATTATGGTATGTACGGGCAAGATCAAGCTATCGGAAAGCCCCCGTTAAAACAGTAGGGGTACTAAAGAAACGGAGGAGTGTCCCTGACGGGAGTAGCCATCCATTTTTGCTTGAAACAAAAGGAGGGCCTCCCTCGCGAAGCATACTCCTTTCCCTGAAGGTTGTGACATGGGGCCTCCGACAGCTCGATCCCCTACACACACCCTCCGAGCAGCCCTGGTCCGGACAGTCACCGTGCATCGCAGTATGCCCAAAGCGGACGGAACGGTTTCTCTTTCTTGCGGCTGTTGTCATATCTTGTCTTGCGTGGCTGCCATGGTGCCGCGCCGTGCCGGCAGGTACCTCGTATGTTCCCAAGTCACCCGAGAACTGTAAGGAAGCAGTCGATTTAGCGTTATGTGTTCACTATTATAGTCGGCCAATTCACTACTTCAACATCTCAACAGGAAGAGCTGTGCATTGGTTCTTCCTGCACAATGTTTAACGGTTTCAGATTCTACAAAATTAACATGTTCAACTTTTTCCCAAAAGCTCTCACTTGCAGCCTAATCTTCTGTGAGAACAATGATTTTCCGCACTATTGACGTTGAGGCCGCCCTAAACGTACGCATGTATTATACCTGGTATGTATTTACAAGGGGGGCTTCGCTGCGGCTGGCTGACGCTCGTCGGCGGCTCCGTGCATGTCCGTAAGGGCGGAGGGCGTACCGGTATCCAACTCGAGGCTGTTAGTGCGACAGTACTGCCAAGGGGTGCAAAAAAAAAACAGTTTAGAATGAAAAGAAAAAACGCGCCGCAAAAGCAAGAAGCACAGATATTACTATCCGCATCCAGCACAACAACGCATTACTCGTTCGCAAAGCAGCAAGCAGGACTACAAAGTACTATACGGTACGTACGAGACGCCAGGCGTCCGTACTGTATATTTCGTATGCAGGTAGACACAAAACAGTGAGTTGAGCAGCAGTCGATCGAGCTATAATAGTCGAAAGTGCAAAGCGCCAGTGATTTCGTTGGTGCAGCAAGCTCAGCAGCAGCATAATAGCGTACAGGTACGTAATCACACCCTCGAGGGTCAGCAGGTCAACGAAACATATTGCAGGCTGACCTACTCCGCGTGGGGAGCTGCGTAAGGGTATACAGGAAGCGTCGCCGTCGTACCTCGTCGTAACCCGCAGACGTACTCGTTCATAACTTGTTTTTTCTTGGCGGATACCAGGTAAAGGAGAAAGAAAAATCACGCCCAGGGGCAGTAGTAGCAGCAGCACATCACGCACGTCCGAGGCCGCCCTCGGCACAGCAGTCGAGGCAGGGGAGCACGGTGGGGCACGACGAGGAAAGGTGTAATAGCGTCCCCGAGGAGTTAGTTCGTAGTGGGGGAATCTCATCCTTACTAAAGTCAAGGTGTAGGTACGAGTCTCACCGGGTGTTCACATCGGGTCCGTGCTTGTGCTCACAGGGTTTTTCAGTTGCTTGAAAATTGACGAGCCGAAAGCGCGAGAGCGTGAGTTAGCAAAACTCAAAATATAATCGATGAGCGTTGGAAATGCTGAGCCCTCTGCGCGATAAAAATGAGGGAACTTGCCGGGGGGGAAAAGGGACGATACCTGTAACCAGGGCTTGTCCAGAAGACGCTAAAAAGTAAAGGTGAGAGGTTGAAAAAAAGACCAAACATAAATAAAGAACCACACCATCGAGGTTCAGCAACGAAACATATCGCAGGCTGGCCTACTCCACGAGGGGAGCTGCGTGAGCAACAACATTGTTACAGCAGAACAGCACAGCCTCGGTGGTACGTAGAAGCAGCACAAGCAGCAAAAACAGCAGCGGCGGCAGTAGCAGCAGCAAGCAGTGCATTAGGCCGCCCCGGCACAGCAGTCGGGGCAGGGGAGCACAGTGAGGCACAACAAGGAAAGGCGCAACCACACCCTCGAGGGTCAGCTACGAAACGTATTGAAGGCTGAACTACTCCGTGGGGGGAGAGCTGCGTGAGGGTGTAAAAGAAACACGACGATGCCGTCGTACCTCGTCGTAACCCGCACACGTATTCGTTCAAAACTTGATTTTTTTCTTGTCAGTTACCTGGTACATACATGAGAAAAAAGAAAACGCTTTTCACAACACAACCGAACCTCCACGTTGCATGTAATGTGATACTGCCTGCTGCGAGTCAAAAGAAGATCATAGACAACGTTTGTACCTCTACAACCGTACCGCTCCTCCCACGACGTACGCTCGTCCGATTTGGTCGAAACCAAAAAACCCGTTTTCTCTGTCTTACGGAGTGTGGTCGCCCGGCGTGCACAGCAGCCGAAGAGGCTCGCGACGCTGGTTTCGTGACCATTTGCTTGCCTACAGATAGATCCCAACATTTTTGCGGCAAACTCGTGCTTTCACACGTAAAATAGACCTAATCGGTAGTTCGGCACTCGTTCATGCAACGCCCATCCCTCAACGCACGCGCAACGGCGGAGCACGAGACCGGCCATTACAGTCCATATTTTCCATACTCTTGCCGCTATGAGCTGCCGAAAACCGCGGAGGCTGCAACCTCTCCCGTTATGGAGAAGAGGCCCAATTTGGGTGCTGGCATCGAAAACAGAATATTTTGGCCGTCACGAGCAAGCATATATATCGCTTGACGACACATTTGCACCTTGACGGACAGCTGTCAAGGACATCTCAATGCTAAATACTATAATATTTTAGCAAGGGTTTGACGGGCCAAAGGTAGGCCTGACGGGGCAAAGATAGGCCGTCAATCTATTTTTTTGGCATCGAAACTGATCAATCAAATATACAATATCGACCACTCAACTGGTCCAATTCACAGCTGACGTATTAGTGATGTTTCTATAAAAAACGAGCACACCTGGCCAACCGGCAGCCAAGGCACAGCCCAAGCACGCCCGAGGCCGCCCCCGATACAGTCGGGCCCGGCGACCACGATGAGGTAGGTTTGTCTCTCAAGGTGAACCTTATCTCGCGCTAGCACGAACAACGCAAAAATGCAGAGAAACGCTGAGGAGTGCTGAGAGCACACCACCAACAGCATCGTACTTATATTTACAAGGAGGGCTCCGCCGCGGTGGGCTGACGCCCGCCGGCGGCTCCGCGCATGCCCGTAATGGCTGAACGCATACTGGTATGAAACTCGAGGCTGTTAGTGCGACAGCACTGCCAAGGGGTGCAGTAGAAGAAGCAAATAAATGCAAGAAAACGCTGGGGACACAGAAAAATAACAAATTATCATTATTTTTATGCTTGTCTTCTGACAATATAGCGTGGATCCCATTCCAATATAATAAACCGAATGTCCTTCCGTAAATCATTGTCATTCGCTATCCAGCACAACAACACATACCTCGTTCGTGCAGCAGCTAGAAGCACTCTTTTTTCAAGTGTCACGTACAAGACGCTCGGTGTCCGTGCCGTACACATCGTGTGCAGATAGCCACAAAACAGCTAGTTGAGCAGCATTCGATCGACTTAATCGACAGTGCGATTCGCCGGTTATTAAGTTGGTGCAACAAACTCAGCAGCATCGAACAGCAGCAGCAGCAGCAGCATAGCGTACAGGTACGTATCGCACGAAAACTACGCTGGCACGAGACCTCCGCCGAGACCCCAAACAAATGCCAATTACGAGACGGTACTCGTACAGCTTCCGAAGCAGATGGATCCGTCTTTCAACTTCAAGATGCGGAGACACACCCCCGAGAGGGGGTGACTTGTATAATAACCTTTCTCGCGGGGGTTATCAGCAAAAACATATCGCAGAGATAGCAAGAGCAGCAGCAGAACAGCACAGGAGTAGCACGTGCATAACAGCACCACCAGAGCAGCGGCAAAACAGCGGCAGGAACAGCCGCAGTAGCACATCATGAACGCTGGAGGCTGCCCCTGGCACATCAGTTGAGAAAGGGGGGCCCGGTGGTGCTCGAGGAGGAAAGGCATACTACTATATCCCAGGCCGACCTACTCCGTGAGGTGGACTGCGCGAGCAGCAGCAGCAGCAGCAGCAGCAGCAGCAGCAGCAGCAGCAACAACAACAACAACAACAACAACAACAACAACAACAACAACAACAACAACAACAACAACAACAACAACAACAACAGAACAACACAGCAGCTTCATGAAGCAGCAGCAGCAGCAGAGCAGCGGTAGTAACAGCAACAGTATAGCACATCACGCACGCCCGAGGCCGCTCTCGGCACAGCAGTCGAGGCAGGGAAGCACCGTGGGGCACGACGAGGGAAGGTAAAATGGCGTCCCCGATGGAGTTACTTTGTACTGAAGTAGTCTCGTCCCTACTAAAGTCAAGTTGTGGGTTCGAGTCTCCCCGAGTGCGTACTCCATTCGTCTCTACAGCACTAGGCACGGCGAGGAATGGCATACTCATACTCTCGAGAGTCAGCAACGAAACATGTTGTAATGTGAGCGTAACGCGCACATACATGCATACATGTACCTGTTCATAACTTCTTCTTATTTGTTTCTTGGCAGTTACATAAAAATACAAAACGCCTTCACAACACAACCAAAACTCCACGATACCTGTCCAGTGTTGAGTGTACAAAATTGTTAGTGTAGACACCGTTTGTATCTCCACCACTGTACCGCTCCTGCCGCGGCGTAGGCTCATCCGATTCGGTCGGGACCAAAGGCCCCGTCCTCTCTGCCTTACGGGGTCTGGTCGCCCGGTGTGCACAGCAACCGAAGAGGCTCGCGACGCTCGTTTCGCGACTATATGCTATACCCTACGAATCTCATAGTTGTTGTTTGCGCGCAAAACTCGTGCTTTCACACGCTAAATATCCCAAATCGGAATTTCGACACTCGTTTCTGGAATGCCCAACCCGCCACGAATAAGCAACGGCGGAGATTAACACCCGCCACCCCAGCCCATATTCCCCACACTCTTGTCGCCGTGAGCTGTCGAAACGCCGCGGAGGATGCGGCCTCTCCCGTTTCGGCCAAAGGAGAAGAGGCCCAATCTGGGTGCTGGCGTCGAAACCAGAATATTTTTACCGTCACGAGCGAGCATAGATGACGGTTAACGGCACATTTGCCCCTTGACGGGCAGCCGTCAAGAACATCCCAATGCTCAAAACTAATATATTCAGAAGAAGGCTTGACGGGCCAAGCGTAGGCCTGACGGGGCGAAGATAGGCCGTCAACCAAAATATGTGGCCACGAGACTGTGATAGGTCAAGTATGGCCCACTTTACCATCATCAGTCCAACTCACAGCTGACGCTTTTACTAAAACTTTTTTTGTAAGAAACGAGCATCATCCGGCCACAGCAGTCAAGGGCATCCCAAATAATGGTGAGAACTAACAGGTATTGTATTTTCGAAGAGGGGTCGACGGGGCAAACGTAGGCCTGACGGGGCGAAGGTGGGCCGTAGACCATATTCTTCGACCACGAGACTGTTTTAAATGAAGTATCGACCATTCAACTGGTTCAACGCGCAGCTGACGTACTCGCACCCGGTCAGCCGGCAGCCAGGGCACGGCGCAAGCACGCCCGAGGCCGCCCCCGACACAGTCAGTCGGGGTCGGGGATCACGGTGAGGCAGTTTCGTCCCGTGATGTGAACCTCATCTCGCGCTAGGAAAAACAACGCAAAAAATACATCCAAGAAGAAACGCTCAGGAGCGCTGAGAGCACAGGGCCAACAATATCGTACTTACATCTAGAACTCACTCCAACAACGGCCCATGTATCACGGGCGATTTGCTTGGGAAAAAAGGAGACATCTCACTGCTGTATAAGGGTACTCTTGGAAACCAAACATTTCAGACTGGAGAACTACTCACTATCGTTGGGATTTTATTCAAGGGCGGTGCTTTTATCCAAGCAAGTTTGTTTGTGGATTGTTTCTAGTTTTTTTTCGTGATTTCCAACTAAATGCAAAAAAAAGGGAAAACTGCAACATCAGCACGGTGCCTTTCTTTCTCGAATTCCAAATAAATGCAACAAAAGTGGGACATCTCATTGATTCTGTTTTTCCGGCACTTATTGGGGAATCAAGAAAAAATAAGTCGGAAAGGTCGACGAAGCGTGCTTCGATGAGCACAGCAGAGATTTGGGTTGTAGGGGGTTTTTTCAATCCGTTTCATGCCTGGCCCATCGGATCGTTGTACGTACAAATTTTGCCACGAAGTTGATTTTGGTTGAGGTATCCGTAGATACATAGTGTTACGGGGGACCATAGTTAATAGGACCTGTGGTATACATAAAAACCTATCTATTTCAATCCATTTCTACCAACAATATTTGGTCCTATTAACTATGGTCCCCCGTAATAGTAGTAGAACGTTTCATGGCAGGACCTTGCTTGGTAGAAACGGGTACCCCCTCGACGATAGGATGATGACATCAGACTTGTACGAATGCTTGCAGCAGCAGAAAATATCGTTGCAAAACTCGTGAACCGAACCCTCTCTGGTCGCCGTGTTTAATACCGAGCCAAGTCGGAGATATAAGGCCAAACGTACAGCGGGGCCGACGGGAGATAGATTCACAGCAAGCAGCAGAAAACGGACCGAAACGCAAGGAGAGTCCCCATCCCGACCTCTTAGTGAGTGGGGTCGTGTGGATGTTTCAGTAGGTAGATATCGATACTGTGTGCATCTGCAGGCATGCCGCATTGTTACCGTGAAGCACAGCAATATCTGCACAACAACAAGCACCCCGTCGAAAAAGCGTCTAGTAATGTGGCACCCGGCGTTCGCTGCACCAAGTGCAATTTTCCGTGCACCGTGCGAAATCCGAGGCTCATAACCTATTACTTAGTGGCAGAAACGTGACGGTGATTGGTTGATGAAGGGTTTCCTAGTTGCCGCGCACGCGTCTAACTTGTATATCACGTTCTCGTCGTTGCGATGAGGTGCACATACTGTCGGTGGTAACAGTATATCGCTGACGAGTGTTTATCGTGGGAGGGAAAAACTAAGGAACAAACTCATACGAACACTGACTGTCTGCACTTACTTGGTGTGATATGTCTTCCTGCGGGCAAAGCACCGGCGAGCAAGCGAGGAGTGCAAGTGAAGAAAGAGGTGATTCATGATGATGATGTCGCTGACTCTGACTGCGAAGCACTCGCTCAACAGTCGAAGTGCAACCGAGTTGTCGCATGTGTTCTTAAGAGTGGGGCCGTTCTACAATAAATAGAGGTTCACCCTAATTTTTATGAGGCTCCTCACTTGACCCTTTTAGCACCGCGGTCCCGATTTGGGGACAAACTGCTTGAAATTTGATCGGATTGTCCCCAAAGTGAGGAGTTCTAAAAGGGTTAAGGAGCTCCATGCCTCACCCGAAAACTGACTTCAGCAAAAATCGAAATGCATCGCGGCGAATGATTGATCCCATAACCCAAGTCTGCAAAAAGTTTTTTCCCCCAAATAATCAAGGTTGTTGCCATTCCGACGATTTGGGGTAAAAGGACCCCGTCTTTCAGAAACAAAACAGCGGAAATGTGCTACCTCTATCGTAGAACGGGTCAGTGGCGGACAGCTTGTTTCTAGAAGAAACCTGAGCAAGCCCAAACTAGAAATTTTACGTTTTAACCCTTCTTGAAACTTCAGGGGAAGGTATTGGGCGTGTCTCGATTGCTCCCTCAGGTAGGAGATTATCTGGTTTTGGTGCCCAACACCCACTGCAAGTTGTACGATGCGCGCGCAGAGTGGTATTGTACCACTCGTACTACTACAGGAGTCCTCAATATAGAAACACCTGCTCCACTGCCGGTTGCCACATGATGAAATAATCAAGACAACCATTCGCCACAGGGCCGTCTGTTTCCCACGATACCCTCGACAAAAAACGATTCACGCGGTATGCACGTCAACGTCGGGGGTGGTTTGGGGGCAGGTTGCGAGGATTTGAGTTTCCTTTTGAGGGGTGACAGACAAGTTTCGATCTTCCGCTGTGGAACCCCTAGGTGTAGGTAAACCTAGGGAATTCTTCGGTATTGAAAAATTATCGCTGGCCGAACGAACGTAAGTGTCTAGCCCGGCCCAGGCTTGATGCCCGGAAGATTGCACCTAAGAGGCCCAGACCCCGCTTCAACACCACTATTTAATGCTGCCTGAAAAATCGTAGGAAACCTTAATTTTTGGCCGACGCCTCGAACAACAATACACCGAATGACACCATTGCGCACTGGTTTGTTTTCGAGATAGTGCTGCAATGACACGCGACAAGATCCCGTGATTGGCCACAAGCCTACCACACCAGCGCCGATTGTTGGGGCTTGGGGAACAGTAAGATGAGTAGTGGCAGTGTCGTGGGTGAGTGGTATCCACCAGGTGGCGTAATAATGGGGTACGAATAGATGCTGTTTTCAAACCTCCGCAGGGGGGTGTGGTGTGGTGTTCGACGTACCCTCGGTGATAAAGTGACGATCGAAAAACGGACACCAAAATATATCACCGGGTGTGCTCCTGTATTTGTGTGTGTGTGTGTGGGGGGGGGGGGGGGGGAGGTTCAGGAGGGGGGGTGATATTTTCCGTGTTACGCGGTGGTAGGCTCTCCAGTCGATCAATTTGTATCCTTTATGCTGGTATAGCATTAAGCATATTTGGGCTTTTTGTTTCAAGAGCATGAAGAAGCACAATGATTGGGATTATTCTGGCTTCAAAGTGCAGTAGCATAGTTGAATTTGCTTGGGATCGTAACAGGCATATAACCGGGCCAAAAATCACGAAAAGCACAAAGCATACCGGTAGAAAACAACACAACTTTGTAAAAATAAGAGCAGAAGGGATACACATCGCGAGGTATACGCCTGGCGCTAGACTTACATGAACAATGTGACACAGCTTTCGCTCAGGTCTTGCCCGGTCTCACACGGTATACCCAGTAAATTGTCAAAACATTGTCAATCACATGTTGCACACTTCTGACAGATAGATCATCCACAAATCATCCACAGATCATGATCTCCCTAGATTATTTAGTTCCTCACCTGCCGCTGTGAGAGGTTGCGCCGGGTCTGCATGTATGGTACAGCTCCAACCCAGTAAAAACATGTGCTATGTAGATCATGCAGATTATTCGGCTCCCACTCCGCAAAACGAGCTTCAGCAGTACAGATCATACAAGAGGGGATATATAATCTATCTGCCTTCCTTGACAGATCTAGATCACCGTATTGGTGAAGCAGCCTCGTCAAGAGTGCGGAACGCCGATATCACACCATTTTTTTCCAATAGGCAATCCAGCAAGACATGAAAAAAAAAAAACAATATTGACAAGTCACTTGGCATTCTGTGAATTTTATTGGAAACGCCCTTTTCGCGCTAAATTTGGCTCCGAACGCTAAGCTGAATCCGGCTACAACCCCTAACACGGCTTTCGCTATCCTCCGGCCGACGGGGAAATGTGTAGCTCAACTATTTTTCACTGCTCGTTTTTTTTTTTTTCTCTCTCTTCCCACGTATTATGTTCGCCCCTATTCTACCTCTCCATCCTATGTAGTTATAACTCAGATCCAGATTCACATAGCAGGCTCCCTCCCCCCCCCCCCCCCCCCCTTCCACACCACGGTTCTTGCCTTGGGAGGCATTTTTATCGCGACTAGACTTGAGCCATTTCTTCCCTAGTCGACTCGCGTTTAATTCCACCTACCCACGCTAGTAGTAGATACCTGCGCGCTGTCTCAGCGGCTGATTCCTATATTGTATTCCCTTGCAATTCTACAGTGTCATCACGGTGGGATTAGAACTCACGGAATAAAACGCTAGCAGCAGTCGAGGGCATGTACTATTGCGGGGGGGCACAATAAACAGGACCTACGGTACAAACAAAAACCTGTATGTTTTCCTATTTTTACGAACAATATTTGGTCCTATTTACTATGGTCCCCCGTAATACTAGACCCCGCCGGGGCGAGTATTATACAAGCCCCTAAGAATGACTCCGAGTGGAGGTGTTTTATCCCCTCGCCTGCGGTCCTGTACGGGATCGTAAGCTCACCACGCTTGCACGGCTGTAGTAGTAGAAGAACGCAGCGGGGCCGTTTGTTTGTGAACTAGGGCGTGAAAGGGGCAACAAGCCAGAGGAAACACACACCCAGAAGGTCTTCACCTTCCGCCCATCCGCCCACACATATAACTGATACATACACACGCAGACACGCAGAGAGACGCGCTCGGCCTGGAAGCGTGTGCGACCATTTCCGGATAACAGCATGCGGAGACGGAGGGGGGGGGGAGAGAGGGAAAGAGAGATATGGCGAACGAAAAAGCAGATGTGTATGTGTGTGTTTGTGTGCCGTGGGGAGTGTCGACTACTGCGTCTGTCCTACAAGAAAATCTTGTGCATAAACTCTGAGAACGAATCGGCTGCTGAAGCAACAACTCCGCGCTTCTCATTTTCAGCAGCAGCCAGCATCGTCTTCGGGTCCGAGGGGCGAGAAATAGAGGTAGGGGAACGGGGGAACGGGGGGACGGGGGAGGGGGGGCGAGGGGGGGGGAGGGGGGGGCGAAGCACTATCAGAGGTTTCCCCCGGCCATGCCAAGCTTAACTGATTCAAAATCTCCAAAGCGATTGGACGTTGTTACCTCGAACCAAAGCAACAAGGCGGCCCCAAGCAGAGCTTGTTTTCGTGCGGAACTTGGAAAGCGAAGCGCGGCACTACATACCAATGGCGCGCGAACCCGCCATACGTATGATTGTCTCGCCGCGCTTCGCAGCACATGAAGCATATATGTATGTATGTATGTATGTATGTATGTATATGTATATGTATATGTATATAATATATACATGTATACAGGTGCCCCGGAACAAGGGAACGGCGCGACACACCGAGCTTCGGCGCCAAGCCACAGCACACAGCGCACGCAACGCTGAACCCATGCGACAGCAAGCACAGCCGAGTCAGCAGTGCGCGGTAGTGAACCCCACCTCAAGTTTAGCCCTCTGAGATCCGTCCAAGTGTCTGATTCCCTCCGATTTTCCCTCGGCAGAGTGGAGAATATATCGCGCCGATTCCAGCTGCAGGTGTTCCACCGAGTAATGGAGAGGCGTTTTGCCGTTTTTCTGGTGGGTTACGCGGGCGCGCCGAATAGTGGGGGTGGCGTGAACGCACCCCCAGGTGTAGGGGAACGAGGGGAACGGAACGTGGCTGATTTTTCCAGACCGCTCTGACCTCGGCTTCGATCAGTGTTGACTTCATCCAGAGCCGGAAAACAGTCCAGCGCAGCTCAGAGATCGAGTTGAGGAGGGAGAGGGAGAGAGTACTCATTGTCATGCATAGGAGTAGGAGGGGGGAGAGGAAAGGAGGTGGGGGGGGGGGGGGTACTCGATTGGAGATATGTACTCGATCTCATGCACGGCCGTAGAAGTATGACCATACACCCTCGGGAGGCATTTGGCGTAGATGGGCGCCCGCTGTATTTCGGAGGCAACGGATGTCGCGGTAATGCTGCTGACCTCGCCCCCCATCTCGGGGGGAAATTGCCAAGGGCTCCTATTAATACCTGACCGCACCAACCAACCAACTCGCATCACAGATACCTCATACTCCGTCGAGCTCGGAGGAGTGGGGATGGGAGGGGGCGCGCCTGGGGGGGGGGGGGGGGGGACACTTCGCCCCTTTGGACCTCCGCTGATCGCCAAAATGTCGCGAAAATGTGGCTATCTATGGTAGCGCGCACCCGCCCCCTCTATCTTCCCTGGGGTTTTAAACTTTTCCCCCACCTTGCTGGCGACATTGACGCTGATGGCGGCGTGCTCCCCGTCCGACAAGCAGCGCATTATCTCTACAAACCCCTTGCTGGCTGCGATGTGCATCGGCGTCATCCCCAGACTCTTGGCGGTTTTAGTATTCACGAAAAACGAGGGGGAGGGAGGCCGTTCGACGGAAATTGGTGATTTTTGTTTCGTTTCGTGTGGCTCGTTTCATGAAAAAATGGTGGCTTCCCTTTCATTTTGGTATTTGTTTGGTTCGCTATCCGGCAATGTAGCAGCAGCAGCAGCATCAGTTTCAGCGTCGGCCATTCACGAGCCCTGCACACCCTGAGGATATTATCGACAGATCATCAGCAGTCCATCAACAGTATAATCGACAGATCATTTACAGATCGTCTACAGGTCATCTACAGATCATCTACAGGTCATCTACTGAACATCTACAGATCGTCTACAGATCGTCTACTGGTCGTCTACAGATCGTCTACAGATCGTCTACAGATCAGCTACAGATCTTTCCCACTTGACGATCTAGATCTTTCAGATCACATAGGTGATCCCTGATCTTTATGGTCTACTGTAGCTCTCATGCTATGCCGGGTGGGAACCGCACACTCTGTACGACTTTTTACGGTAGCAATACCACATTTTTGCTGTGGTCGTACACTCTGCGTGATGTACACCAGGCACCGAACAGCAAGCGCGCTTTCCCTTGTGCTCGATCTGTGCTGCGCTGATCCCGCGTAACAACAACGGCGGCGTTTCGTATCTGCAGGCTAGGATTCTGGATGGTCTACACACTAGATTATGTCCGAAGTTTGAAACCTTCCCAGAAAAAAAAAACAAAAAAAAACGAAAACATGGGAGCCCCCCCGCCCCCCCCCCCCCCCGAAAAAAAAAAAAAGGTTCGTACAATATTGGTATTAAGAATAGGTGCTAGAATAGAGGTTCAGGTGCCACTTTTTTTTCGTCAAAATAGTTTTCTGGATGACGGGGGGCGCGCTACTTGACCCAAAAGCGTCGGATGGCCATTCACGTTTTTTTTTTTTTTTTCTCGGATTTTTTTTTTCGGCATCCCTAGGTCATTGGATTTTTTTTAATCGAATTTTGCACTTTTCATTCATCTCAAAAACCATTTTTTTATTTTTCTTACGGTGAGCATGTAGCTCCTCGCTAAGGGAGCTCAGGTATTTATTGACCGTACGTAGAGTGTGTCTACACACCAAGACCCCGTTCGATACCTACTCGGGACGGACTTAACCCTTCTGTTACGGGGGACCACAGTAAATAGGACCTACGGTGCCCCTTCTGTTACGGGGGACCACAGTAAATAGGACCTACGGTGCACACAAAAACCTACACATCTCCCTGTTTTTCCTAACAACATTCTGTCCTGTTTTACTATGGCCCCCCCGTAATAGCAGTAACCGCGATTCCATTTTGTGGGCAAACCACTCAGAAATCTCAAGTATTGTGGTTTGTTCCCAAAACCGGGGCTGCAGCACTAAAAGGGTTTCAAACCCCTTTAAAACTTCATCCGCGTGTTTGGGCACTTCCAGCGATAAAAGCGTGGGGCTGGTGCAGGACGGTGTTCGCTGGAGCCGTGAGTTTGGGCGACAAAAAAAAAACGAAAAACGACGCCAGAGGTAGGTATTGTATGTACAAGTAGCTAGTTGCGGCTGTGCCAACTTTATCGAACCATTGGGGTTTCCTCGTTTGTGGGGGGGTGGCTTTGCTGGACGGGGTGCGCGAAATTCCGCTAGAGGATATCACTCGCTCGGAGAGGGTAAGAGAGACACTCCGAGAGAGAGAGAGAGAGAGAGAGCAGAGAAGTTTACTGCAAACTCATGGCAACCCCCGTTCGTTGTAATCATCCGCGTGCCGGGGCTGGGCCGATGGCAGAGCACCGAAGGCCGTTGGCGATACTTTCATCACATATTCTAGTATATAAAAAATAAAAATAAAAAATAAAAAGTAGCGCCAGCCGAGTACGACTAGTCAACTGAAGTCAATTTGTTGGTCGGCTTGCCCAGCAAACTGACAACTACTAACGCGGGACCATAGTAAATAGGACCTATTGTGCACACAAACACCTACATAATTTGCTATTTTTGCTGACAAGATTTGGTCCTATTTACTTTGGTCCCCCGAAATAGCCGGGAAAGACCAGCCACTCACAGTCCCCAACTTTGCCGATGTAGTTTTAGACTAAAAAAAGGGGACGAACAAAGTGTGTCCCCGGGTATAGAGAAAGGCTCCGGATTGTACAAAGTGAGCCCGTCAGACGAAATGTTGCCGGAGATATAAAGCCAACATCGATTTACTCCGTCTGATACGCCTACCGTACACTTGAAGGGCATGGCTCTGAGTTGGCTGGCTTTGCCTCGCCAGCCAACCGACCTACTCTGGTTGACTGGTCGGCTGGCGCCATTCAGCGTCATTTTTTTTTTTTTTGAGAAGTCTAAAAGCTATAACACCAACGACTTTGAGCACTGCCGTCGAAACCGGGACCGTCGTTGGTCGATGGGTATTGATGCGCCATGAGCTGCAGTACTTTTCATCTATCTATATATCTATATATCTATCTATCTATCTATCTATCTATCTATCTATCTATCTATCTATCTATCTATCTATCTATCTATCTATCTATCTATCTATCTATCTATCTATCTATCTATATATCTATTTATCTATCTATCTATATATATTTATCTATCTATCTATCTATCTATCTATCTATCTATCTATCTATATATATATATATATATATATATATCTCGGTAGTCTCACGGGAAAACCCCGCAAGAAAGCCAATCAGAACCAAGAAAACCCAAAAACAGTCGGGGGTTAGTTTGGCACCGCCGCAACCAACTAAACCACCTAGCCGACTATTATCTAGCTGGCGACTTTTATAGCTGTTTAACGTCCAGCTCTATTCAAGGGCCTTGCGAGTTTCCGGAAGCAGAGGCCTCCACACGTGCCTATTCTGTGAGTGTTTGGTGATCTCCCCCGACACATCATAGCTCCAGCCGAGCGTCACAAACGTCACGGGCACTGCATCCCAACGTATCTCGTGTTTCTGTCCCGCCCATGACCCCGATCCCCTTTTTTTCCACGGCGACGTTATTCGCGTCTTCGGCCCGAGAGCATCAGCGCCTGGCCTCAGCAGAAACCGCTAATAGGATAAGCGCGAACCCAATCCGATGGCATGCTCTGCCCCCCCCCCCCCCGCTCAAATTAAATTAGCTCGTTGAAGCTGTCATCCATACGCAAGTCCGCCGCCTCACGAGCGGTTCTTAGTAGGATGCAGCTCACCCTTCATGCGACTCGCCAGACACCTCACGGCGCTTCGCGCTTGGTGCAAGCAATGTCTGCCTGGTCGGTGAAAACCCGACATGCTCCGTCCCGGCATTAATTGTAGGGATGCGAGGGTCTATGGTCATACGACTACGGCCATGCATGAGATCGAGTACATCTCTCCTATCGAGTACACCCCCCCCCCCTCCCCCCCCCCGCCCCCCCGCCCGCCCAACTAATGGTCTTATGACTACGGCCATGCACGGCATCAGTGCCCCCTCTCCAAGAAGAAGCATTTTTCTCGTCAAACTCTTCCCCTGGGCGAGTAAACCAGCTATCAAGAATATTCGATGGCACGGCCTCCCGCAGCGAGCGGCAAACAGCAAAGCATATGGCTCACTGCCAAATGCAAACAAAAACAAGGCATGCCTTACTGTGAAAAAAAAAGGGGGGGGGGGGGGGGGGGATAAAAATGGAAGGCTAACGACACCGGGTCTAGATGAGCAAAAAAGGGGGGGGGGAGGGGGGGGGGGGGGGGGGGGGGGGGCGCTCGGAAGACTTCTGCGAGAAGAACGTTGTGACTTTCTAGGCAAAACGCTACCGCAGGGTTGGAGGGTTGTAACTAAATATCAATATTGTGTTCGTGCACGCCGCTCGTGGGGTTTCCACAAATATGTAACTAAAACATCCACATTATTTTCATCATGCACGCCACTCATGGGGTTTCCACTAACACTGGATAGTTATAGTTCCTCGGTTCAGGGAGGAACTCCCGTCAGTCCGAAAAAAAATGGCTAAAAAAACATACGAAGGGGCTACGGAGGGTGTAGCACTTGTTGGCCAAACTGTCACCGGGATCCATCGGCCAACCTTGACCAAACATCCCTGGAGGACCATTATTTATGGTATGTGTCTTATCACATTTTGCCTATCCGGTTGCACTCGCTAGTAGCGTCGAGCTTTAGAAAAATGAGGAAATCTCAGAAAAAAAAAACCTGGGGCGCGATGTCCGCCGCAGCGCGCATCTACCTAGATGTACCCCCCCCCGGTATCGCAATACTGGACATCTCGAAACCACTGACATCTTCCATGAGGGGGTCGGCGCCGGCCTTAAGGAGGGCCAGGAAGCATTCCGTCGATCCGTATTCCGCGCACTTGTGTATCGGTAGACGCCACAGCCCCTGTCGGCGGTCCGTTCTCCTGGTAGTTCGATTGAACGTGGCAGGCGGGGGGGGGAGGCGGGGGAGGGGGGGGGTACTCGATAGGGGGTATGTACTCGATCGCATGCATGGCGGTAGTCGTACGACCATAGACCCTCGCATCCGTACAATGCCGGGACGGAGCATGTCGGGTTTTTGCCGACCATGGGGCAGGCATTTCTTGCACCAAGCGCGAAGCGCCGTGAGGTGGAGGGCGAGTCGCATGAGTGGTGAGTTGGATCGTGCTAAGAACCGCTTGTGAGGCGGACCTGCACATGGATGACAGCTTCAATAAGTTCATTTAATTTCCGGTATAGTCACTTCCAGAGACGGCAATGGGAGTACTATGTAATTGCCTCTTGGGTGCCTTACCATAAACACTACCTGGTACGTGATACGATCAATTCCCAATTGTGCGGAGTAAAGGTTCTTTACCTCGCACGAATGATCTAACTCGACGACCAGCTGCGGGCGACCGCCAAAAGAAAAACAAAAAAAAACGGTCCCCTGGTTGTTTTGCTCTCACGTAGAGAGCGGCATGTTTTACGGGGGAGGGGGGAAAGAGCCAGCCCGCTTTGGGAACCCCGGATCTGAAACACTATACGACTATTTTCGGGGGACAATAGTAAACAGGACCTACGGTGAACACAAAAACCTATGTACACCCCTATTTTTACCATCAATATTTGGTCCTATTTTACTATGGCCCCCCGTGATAGGAGGGGAGAGAGAAAAAAAAAGGGGCGAACACGGAAAATGGGAAAGGAAGACAGACAAAAAAGGGGGCAACACGCTTTGCGGGCACACGCACTCCTCAGCCAGGTATTTGACAATATCGCTGGAAAATACGCCCACGAGCGTTTTTTTTTTTTGGCATCCCAGGTATATAGTACTACTGGCTGTGCGGGGCCTTGGTATTTTTCGTTCTGTTGGTTTCGGGTAGGGTAGGGTAGGGTAGGGTAGGGTGGAGCTCTCCTGCGGTGGTTGAAGAGCCTCCGTTAAGGTCTCAGTCCGTTGGGCGATTTTTGGTAAAAAAGATTAACCAATCGCCTACCCAATCTAAGCCTTACAACGCCTCTCCCGTCCTTCGCAACAGCGGGGTCCTTGGCCTTCGTATGGAACCGTACGTGCCTAGTCCGCAGTTCTTCACAACCTTACAACGCCTCTCAGAGATTACGCGGTGCACCATCTCCTCTCGCAAAGCATGCGCAAGTGCAAATCCCCCTGGGAGCTAATCAACGGCATCGTTTTTTTTTTTTTTTTTTTTTCATCCTCCGCCGGATTGGTAAAAAATAAAAAGCTTAAGCTCACCCCACTTCCACGTCCCAATTTCGTGCATTTTGTCAATTTAACCTATAGCTCCCGTTGCAACATCAGCACAGACAGGCTCCTGTTGTTTCTGGTGCTCGGGCACGTTGACCCAACCCGGCCTGACTGACCCCCGGAGAGGGGCAGGTGCGGTGGAGATAGCCACACCCGGAAGAGTCGTCTCCCCTGGGTAGTGTGGGACTTGCGCGAGCTCACCCACTAACAAAAACCGAGGCACACGAGGCCTTCCCGCCGGACTTGGTACAGTTACCGTCCACCCTACTTACCCTTTGGGGCGTTGGGGGTCCTCAGAACATATACGATGATGTCGTCTTTGATCCCAAAAAGTCGCATGCTGCTGGCGCGGTATGCACCCTACTGCTATCTATGAGTAAAGCTACGAACATTGGCGGGATCGGGGCATGAGCAAGGGGAGGAAAGGGGTTTCCAGAGGTGGATAAGGCGTGCGCACACCCCACCCCAAGAGTCGCGCAGAGCCGTACCCGGTGTTGACTGACGCCCCTGCATCGGCGAGGTCAATGACTGCATCCAGGTGCCCTCGCACGACGGCCCAGTGCAGAGCAGAGTAGCCGTTCGCCTAGATATAATGGGAAGCGGGCGTCAAAAGTGCGGTGGGACCAATTCAGCTGATTGTTCGCAGCGCGTGACCATCGGTGAAAACACACACGTATGTACGGCGTCGGGGCCGCGCACAGTACTGTAGGCAATTGACAGAAGCAGGGAACGTTAGCTGTGGATGGGTGACACAACCCGGTGTCTTTCGGCGAGGTGAGTGCAGTATAATATATCTACCGCTCTTCCTCGACGATCATGGTGTAGACCACGCGTGCAACACGTGCACGCGTCCGACAGCTCCTGTACGCAAACATTGGGCTCAACGGCGGAATCCATCGGTGCTGCTACTGACATGCAAGCGGCATACTACCGACACCCTACCCTGCTAGGGTCGATCTTAACGAGGGCTGTTTTTTAGGGGTGTTTTCAGTATTTTCCGAAAAAAAAAAAAAAAAAAAGTTTTTTTCTTGGTATTGTCCTATATATATAGGGAAAAAAAACGAAATTTCGGGAAAATACTGAAAAAAAAAACTGAGAAACACTCCTCGTTAAGATCGACCCTTAGTAGGACAGGCCCGAGCCTGGCTACGCTATTGCGCGCGAATGCTCAAAAGCTACACAGCGCACAGCTGGCGCAGAACACCGTCGCACCGTTTTGCTGCCGAGATAGTGCTGCTGTCGCGGTGATAGGAACTCTCGCAGCAGGGCATTGGCGACTGTCTTCTGAAGGTGCCATCCTAATCAGAAATCTCGCGTTCGCTCGTATAAAAACAACTAAACCGAAAAAACGAAAAAACGAAAAAACTGCCAAGGTCGACGCGTGTACTCCCCCCAGGTTCGAAACGCCTGTTGCCCCTTTAGGGGCTGTAGTAAATAGGACCCCTACGGTACAGACAAAAAAAACAAAACATATAAATCCCTTTTTTTACGAACAATATTTGGTGCTATTTTACTATGGCCCCCCGTGATACACAGATTTTTTAGTGATATGTCCGCTAAACGGGTCTGCAGGTTGGCCCAGAACGGTTCAATGTAGGACACGACAAACAAAAAAACAGCCGAGGTTTTTCCTGTCGACCGGCAGGCGGGGTCACGACACGCGAGAGGGTTGAGCGAGGCAAAAGGCCCCATGGAGTGGCAAGCGCTGGTAACGGGCCTTGACCTACTGCCCTGACTTATCGGCAAAACGCACCACGGGTGGCCATGGGAGCTGAGTGGCATATTCATTGGGCGGTGGGTTGGCTGGCTACGGTATGCCGTGAGGACCCTCGGTATCGCGCGTGGGTGCGATCGTTTGTCCAGCTGCTCGGAATTGGAAGAAGGCTGCCAATGCCGAACGAGAACCGAACAAGGTGTTTTCGGAGAGGACTTGGTCGATATTGAGATGGAGTGGCACCACTAGGTAGCGTTGTCGTGGGGGCAAAACGGGCGCTGAAAAAAAAACCGACCGCGCCCCCCTGTGCGATTTATAACGCTCTGGGTGCAGATACAAGGAACGCTTGGTCTTCACGTTGATGTCCGAACAGTCCTTATGTTTCCGTCCAGAGAGGATCGAAATGGAGGGCTACTACGGGGGACCATAGTCAATAGGACCTATGGTATACACAAAAACCTACATATTTATCTATTTCCATACCAACAATATTTGGTTCTATTTACTATGGTCCCCCGTAATAGGATTCCGCGGTCAGATTGTGCGCGGTAGTTTGGGGTGAGACCCCTGCGTCTCGTTGGTGTCTGGGTGGCTCTGTGGCTCAACGCGTAGTTTTCACCGGAATGACAGACTAAGGTCGATTCGAGCCGGCTTGCTTCGCTCACCCAGCCATCATGGGGGGGGGGGGGGGGGCATAGTAATCAGAACCTATCGTATACACAAAAACAAAAACTGTGTATCCCGATGGTTTTTCTCCTGTTGTTGTAGCAATACTTGGGCCTGATTACTAGTAATATGCTCCCCCAGCAAGAATATAGGCCCTCTACACGTACTCTGCCGGTATCATAGGCGCCAGGCAACAATATCGGCAGCATATGTAGCGGCAAACCGGCACTACCTGCTCCGCACACTACCACGCTCGTGCCTCCCATCCGTAGCGCCAAGCGATTCCACCGCCAGCAAATGCACCGGGAAACCGACACTATTATCACTCTACCGGCATTATGGGAGGACTGGACCGCTACTGCAGCCGTGAAATTCAACCAAGGGCCATGCCTTGCTCACGGCCCTACTCTCGCTGCCCCGAAGTGCCCACCATCTGCGCTGCGGTCAGCATGGGATGTGGTATCAGCCGTCGCCCCCCCCGCTCGTCCTCGCGGGAAAAATCGAACTGGTACCTTGGCGAAATGGTGTACCGAGAACTACCATTGGTCAAGGACCACGCGCGTCGCGCGTTGTAATTGGTCGGCTGCACCTTCAAGACGCGACGAGCGAATGCTCGCACTGTTCAGCAGCTTTGGCCTCGCTGATGGTTCGTCGTTTGATCGGTTGACCGACTGGCCTGCCTGCCTGCCTGCCTGCCTGCCTGCCTGCCTGCCAGCCTGCCTGCCTGCCTACCTAAAAACACATGACTATATTACCTGTAGGCCGTCCTGCAGGCCCAATCGTTAACACGCTACTACGTCCGGCCATGTCTGACGTGGTGGTTTTTGGTTGTATCTTCGCAGGGCTGGCCCCTGGCAGCTCCAACCAGTATCTACTGGCTGCGTCAAACGCCAGTATTTTGGACGGGGTTCTTCCTACCTACCTATTTTGGGTCAAGCATTCGACGCTTACTCGGATAGCCCCCCGCCGTCCCCCTCACCGTGCGATGGTTAACCCCAACACCCCTCGAAGAGTGCGCCGCTACGAGAACCTTCACCATTCTAGTCTTGTCCAGCATAGCCGCCATTACCAACGCCGTGCAGCCGTCTCCCTGCCAGCCGCGCAAAGCAAGGCCGCACGACATGAGGGGTGTCGTCGTCGCACGTGCGGGGTAGGGAGAAGACCTACGTCTGACGCGCGGGCGGGCAGCGAGAGAAGAACAATACGCCTCGAATGCCGGACGGCGTTGACGAGGGGCGGCCGCAAAAAAGACTAGACAAGGTTTTTTTATGTATAGCCCGCGCGGTGATGCAAAAGAGGACGCTAGCTTTACCCCTCCGGTCGCGGAGTTGCTCGTGAGAGTTGCGCGGTGGCGCTCTGTACTGGTAACGGCAGTCGTTGTCGAGTGTGCAAGCGAGACAGTCGCGACGCGAGCGGGGCAGCAGCGCGGGTGGGACACGTAGGGAGAAAAGCTGGCGCGAGCCGTTACGCGAAAGGGGCTCGAACGGCAATGACTCCCGGGGGGCTGCTGCAACGAGTATCAATCATCTCAAAGGCATCGACGACTCTGACATGTCTGGGGGTGGTCATTCTGGCAGTTGCAGGTGGGGGTTGTTTGCCTCGGGCTGTTTCCCGCCCCTGGCTTTAGTCGTTCCTGCAGACCAATATCAATGACTGAGTCGGATGTTCCGCTTGAATCGACCAAACGCTTGTTTGCGCGGAGCTTCATGACCGTAGCCCTGCCACTATTTCTTCTACTACTGCTGTAAAACACCCTTGCCGCAAAAATTAACTGCTTCACACTACTAATAGTCCAATACATCGATTATTCAAGTTTCCACCTACCTACATTGTGGGGAAAAAGCTATTCGGATGGAAAATACGTACCACACTGGGCGGAAATATAAGGAATGTTTAGACACTTACTTACACGGGGGACCAATAGTAAATAGGACCAAATACTGTTAGTAAAAATAGGTAAATATCTACCAGGTACTAGGTTTTTGTGTGTACCGCAGGTCCTATTTACTATGTTCCTCTGAAATAATACGAAGACCGACAGACCGACCGGTCGTCATATTCATGCCCAGAGTGTCAGAGTGGCATCGGGCATCATAGTCCCTCGGTTGAGCACGAGAAATGCTTGCGCTCAAAAGTGGAAACCCCCGCCATGGCAAGACTTGAACAAAATACGATGGAGCAAGGACAGCAAATGGAGTAGACAAGCCGAAAGTTGGAACAGAAGGGAGGTAGACTTGATGCGTGGGTTTCCTTTTGTTTCCGAGGTTTTCTTCTTTCGGGAAAGTTACGAGTGGTCAACGTTGAAGAAGATCATGCCGCACATTGTCGGATGGCAAGATAAATACGTAGTAATAATAATACTAATAATAATAATAATAATAATAATAATAATAATAATAATAATAATAATAATAATAATAATAATAATAATAATACTAATAATAATAATAATAATAATAATAATAATAATAATAATAATAATACTAATAATAATACTAATAATAATAATAATAATAATAATAATAATAATAATAATAATAATAATAATAATAATAATAATAATAATAATAATAATAATAATAATAATAATAATAATAATAATAATACTAATAATAATACTAATAATAATAATAATAATAATAATAATACTAATAATAATAATAATAATAATAATAATAATAATAATAATAATAATAATAATAATAATAATAATAATAATAATAATAATAATAATAATAATAATAATAATGATAATAATACTAATAATAATACTAATAATAATAATAATAATAATAATAATAATAATAATAATAATAATAATAATAATAATAATAATAATAATAATAATAATAATAATAATAATAATAATACCTATACTAATAATACTAATAATACTAATAATAATAATAATAATAATAATAATAATAATAATACCTATACTAATAATACTAATAATAATAAATAATAATAATAATAATAATAATAAAAATAATAATAGTAGTAATAATAATAATAATAATAATAGTAGTAGTAATAATAATAATAATAATAATAATAATAATAATAATAATAATAATAATAATAATAATAATAATAATAATAATAATAATAATAATAATAATAATAATAATAATAATAATAATAATAATAATAATAATAATAATAATAATAATAATAATAATAATAATAATAATAATAATAATAATAATAATAATAATAATAATAATAATAATAATAATAATAATAATAATAATAATAATAATAATAATAATAATAATAATAATAATAATAATAATAATAATAATAATAATAATAATAATAATTTGCTCGCGGTGCGCGTACTTGAAAGCTTGGAACCGAGGCTTACATTTGCGGCCGTCACGTCCGTGCCCGCCTCCTCGAGAAGGGCTGCCACGCACTCTAAGGAGCCGTTCTGCGCTCCCAGAATGAGAGGGGTTTCGCCTGGTTGCTGGTGGTGGGAAAGGCAAGCGCGGGGGGGGGGGGGGGGGGAGGGGGGGGGGAGGGGGGGGGGAGGGGGGGGGGGGTACTCATTTGTTGCTTGCCTTAGTCATTTGACCATTGACCACACATGCCTTTCGAAACGGAGCGGGAGGGGAGGAGGGGGGGTATCATAGCGCGGCACAGGTGGAAGAAGAAGAGGAAGAAGAGGAAGAAGAAGAAGAAGAAGAAGAAGAAGAAGAAGAAGAAGAAGAAGAAGAAGAAGAAGAAAAAGAAGAAGAAGAAGAAGAAGAAAAAGAAGAAAAAGAAAAAGAAGAAGAAGGAGAACAAGAAGAAGAAGAAAAAGAAGAAGAAGAAAAAATAGAAGAAGGAGAACAAGAAGAAGAAGAAAAAGAAGAAGAAGAAAAAATAGAAGAAGGAGAACAAGAAGAAGAAGAAGAAGAACTGTATAATTACTGTATCACTATACTTGCGGATATTTTCTTCATATTAATAGTAAAAAATTTCAATATGTTTTAGGTTGCCGAAAACGTGGTTGACGTGTTCATTCCGCATGCATACGTACGCGCTGCGATTTTGGGCAGTTTTAATGCCAAGTAATGTAGGTGGCCCGCGCGCCTATCAAGATCAATTTCGTGGGTTCAAGTCTCACCGAGTGCATGCTCGTAGGGGCTTTTCGTTGCATAAACAATTGATTAGCGGAAAGCGCGAGAGCGTGAGTTAGCTACATTCGATGAAAATGGACGAGCAGTGGGAATGCTGAACCCTATGCGCGACAAAAAATAAAGGCACGTACCGGGGGGGAGAAGGGACGACACCTGTGACCACGGCTTGTCCAGAAGATTGCCGAGGGTAAAACCTTCCACGAGTTAGGCTGGAAAGTAAAAGTTATGATTCAATAACAAAATGCCCCCCCCTCCCTCAAAAAAACAAAAACTGTGTTCAGGTGTGAACGGGTTGCTAAGTGGTATCATATTTACCCCAAGCAGGAGTCACAAACCTCTCGGCATACATAGAAAAAAGCGCAAGGTCTCACGGTCGCCAAACGGTTGGGACGGTGCACAGACAGGGCTCGCCGAACGCATGTGTTTTCCATGTGTTTCTGGTCTGAAAGGCGGAAGGGAAACGACCGCCACCCCTTTCCCGCGTGGAGAGCGTCGAGAAAAGTTGAGGTGAGAAACGCGATACCGTGGTAGTTCACACGGGCTGAGAAAGACGTGTGAGCATCAATGAAATGCGACCGCGATGATCACCAGGCGCGTAGAGGGTCTCTGCGGAGGGCAGTCGGGAGTGAAACGTTTTTTGGAGACCGCAGAGGTCGACGTGCTGTAGAATCACGGGGGGCCATAGTAGTCAGGACTTATCAAACACACAAAAACCTATGTATTGCAGTGTTTTTAGTAAGAATATTAGGTCCTGATTGCTACCGTATGTTCCCCTGCACCGATGGGTGGTATTGTCAAATCAGAACCTCGTTGCGGCGTCAGCTCAGCTCAGACTTTACAAACGTTGAGTACGCCTTTGTGGCTATTTCCAGCTCGGGAGCGAGAAGGTGCAAGCGCAGTATATATAGACCTAGGGATCGACGACTGCTAGCAAAGTGTGCCTCCGGCCCTGCTCTGATCACCCACACGAGGTGCTCGACGATGTCGGAAGCTATAGGATCTTGTATTAGTTGCTGCTTGCCTCGCCAGATGTCTTCCGAACGGAGGGGCGAGGCATTCATCAGCAAGGCAGGCGAAAACGCCTGCCACGTATGATGAGGGGACGCTTGCCACAAACCATAATTGGCCGCAACAGAGGAGAGGGGATACCATTGCAGCAGCGTGTCCGCAACGTATGGTAAGGGTTATCGACACTGTGCCCAGAACGAGTTCTTCCCGGTTGTATAACCCTCAATTCGCTCGGCGCTGTCATCCGTACATGCAAGAGCATCCGCCTCACAAGCTAGTCCCTAGCAAGGACGCAGCTCACCCCTTTCATGCCACTCATCTAACACCTCACGTATCGCTTCGCGCTTGGTGCAAGCAATGTCTGCCTGGTCGGCGGAAAAAAACGACGCGCTCCGTGCCGGCGTTGCAGGGGGGTGCGAGGGTCTATCTATCGTCGTGCGTATGGTCGTACGTACGGCTACGGCCATGCATGACAACGAGCCCCCCCCCCCCCCAAGCCCCCACAGCGAGAATGGCCCGAGGAAGTTAGATTAAAGTCCCCACCAGAAGAAACGCAAAGAGAAGGCGTCGCTTTTGCAAGACAAGACGGCTACCACGCGACCGCTGTTGATTTAGAGGATGCCGTTCGTGGCCGGCGCGAAAAAGAAAAACGCCTGTCACGTGTGGCTTACATTGCGTGCGTTGAGGTCTAGGGAGTCCTTGATGCCCTTGTCCATCCAGAATCCCCCGTCGGCCTTACTCCGCTCCTCCTCGGCATAGTCCTGCTTAGCGCGAGGAAGGCGTTAGTACTCCACGCATCAAGTGGTTCACAGCTGGTAGCGTTTTGTTTTTTTATAGGGTTTCGACGAGTGTGCGCGTGCTCGCTGGAGGGGGGACAGGGGGACCCTCGCGTCATGCATGGCGGTAGTCGTAAGACCATAGAACCTCGCGGGAGGGAGGGGGGGGGGGGGGGGGGGGGGGGGGGAGAGAGAGAGGCTTTACGCCATCTCCTTCCACTTGTGCTACCACTTGAAGAGGCCGGGTGACTGTTCAAGCGTTCAGCGCACTACACAACTCAACCTTCCCTCTCCCACCGCTGAATCTACGGAGATACTAGCCGCCACCATTGAAAAAAACTGGAACCACACCAGCCCCATTGACCGCCCACTGGTCACCCAGCTCTGCCCTTCTACCATCTACACTATTACGGGGGACCACAGTAAACAGGACCAAGTATTGTTAGAAACAAAATGGGGAAAGATATAGGTTTTTGTGTGTATCGCAGGTCGTATTAACTGTGGTCCCCCATAATAGGCTACCCTTCGTACGTTCAACATTTTCGAAACGATTGGCCGATAAATGTCAAAACGATACCCGTCCTCCGTCCCGCCCCCTGCCCCCCCCCCCCTCCCCCCTCCCCCTCCTGCTCGCCAGTGGCCACACCAGCAATGGAATCAATTAATCGACGCTGTCATCCATGTTCAAGGCCGCCTCACAAGCGGTGCATGATAGGATGCAACTCTCCCCTTTAGCGACTCGCCTAGCACATCACGGCACTTCGCGCTGGGTGCAAGCAATGCCTGCCTGGCCGGTGAAAACCCGGCATTCTCCGTCCCGGCATTATAGGGACGCCAGCGTATATGGTCGTACGACTACGGCCATGCACGATCATGATTACAACCCCCCCCCCCCCCAGAATAGAAAGAAGGGAAAGGCTAGCGCTACGAAACAAGGTGGAATCGGAGAAACACCTAGAGATATACGGGAGATTGAGGGAAGGAATAGGAATGAAAACGTATCTGCACGGCCCAATGGACTTCGCGAAAACGCTGAAGCTGCGGTTTCGTGTAGGCGACCTGGACTTGCCAGAAAGAAGAAAGAGGTATACCAGTAGCCGGGAGGAGGAGGAAATAGATGCACAGATGTGCCCGTGTGGCAAAGCGATAGAGAGTAGAACTCACATAGTAGGAGAATGTGAAATATACAAGGAGGAACGGGATGTGTTAGAAGAGGAGATGAGGGAAATAGAAGAATGTGACATGGAGGAGTTTGACACACTATATAGCAGCGAGAAAACGATCGCTATCCTAGGAGATAGATGGTGGCCACAGGCGGCCAAACAGGAAGGGGATAAGACTAACGAAAAGTTTCTATGTAATATATGGAAACAACGTAATGAGCGCCCAATTGTTGGAGGTGTCTCTATTAGGAGTAGGAACGGTGCTCCGTCTCGAAAGGGATGCGTGGTCAATGGTCAAATGACTAAGGCAAGCAACAAATGAGTCCGCCCCCCCCCCCCCCGCCCGCTCTTGCTCACCTCCGTTCCTCTCCTACCTCCTTTCTTTTGTATACAAGATGCATGTCCGTTGTCGGGCAGGATGCGTCTCAAAACTTAATGCTCAGAGCCCCCCCAACACTTTGACGCCTTCATGTGCTGTGTTGTCAACTTTAACTCTGATGTACTGGTAGTGTACAACGGTCACCGCGGTGCACAACGGTGCTGCTGCCTTGGGCACGGCAGGGGGGGCTAGCTGCGTCGCCTTGAGGGCGCGTGAGCGTGCTCGCTCTCCCCTCCTCCGCGGGTGCTGTGCTGGAGTGCTCCATGTATATACCTGGTATATATATGTATATACCTGGTATATATATATTATATATATACATACCTGGTACGAAGTACATACGTATATATATACTGCTCTCGCCTGAATGGCTGCCTTGGCGGCGCGTCGCTCCCACGTATCGGATGGGTGTGCCGCCGCGATCTCGACCAAAAGCTGACGGGACTCAGCGATCGGCAAAATAGTCTGGGTGGGTGGGTGGGATGGTGCGGTTGGGTGGGAGGGTGTGGGTGAGACGGCAAATTTCACGAGAGCGGGGAGAAAACAGATAGGGGGAAAGCATTCATTTGTTTGTTATGTCACTCGTTGTTTAAATCAAGTTTAAATATTCGTTTCACATAATAAGAACAACAGAATAATAATTTAAGATAAAATGAAAAAACTTTCGTAGGCCATGTAACAAAATGACGGGCTAAAAAAAAAACTCGTTCATTTTTAGGAAGAAGGAGATAATAACTGTTTGCGTTGGTGTCAACAATGCCGCTCGTGGTCGGTCTCACGCACTTTCGAGAGGAATCGATCACGGGAAGTCGGAGGCGCGGTTGTTCGCCCATCGAGCTTGGCTCCGCTTGTTGAGTGTTGCTTGCTGCCTGGCAGCAGCTCGACTCTTGGGCCCGTCAGAGTTCAAAATGAACGATAAAAAAAAATGACGAATCCAGCCACTATATAGCACTGCGTGATCAAAGGGGGCGATACGAATTGACCCTACAAGCTCTTTTTCGAACTGCGCCGTAAAACAGGAAGGAGGAGGAGGAGGAGGAGGAGGAGGAGCAGGAGGAGGAGCTGGCTGCCTAGTTGTTTTTGCAACGCGCCATGAGCCATGAGCCGGCGAAGCACGTACCACTATTATTGGCAACCGCGTTTCTACGTTACCGGTAACACCAACCAGGTACCCGGGTAAAAATTATGGAGGCTCCTTGCTTGAGGAGGCCCATACCGGGCAGCCCCACGGGATCCTACCAGATGATCGTAATATATACCTTGTACCAGGTATAACAACTTATGATACACCCCCCTGTCTGGAGTATAGTCACTTCCACCACCTACATAGTACGCAAGCTAACACGCCCTTTCAGCACTGTTCCCGGATCGGGTCACATCTCGCAGGTTAGGTCAGGTCGGCTCGGCTCGGGTGAAACGGTGACCAGACCCGATCAGTGATAATTTGAAAACCTCCCGGCCTGATCCGACCCGACCCGACCCGACCCGACCCGACCCGACCCGACCCGACCCGCGGGTTGGGGTCGTGACCCGTGAAGAGCCCCGGGAATATCCGGGCCACTTTTGTCAAGAACATGATGCCTTGAACTGCCTTTAAGTGAGAGGTAGAGAGCTCGTCGCGATAGGAACCTGATGGCTGCCTTGCACCTGCCCCGCCACTGGCCTGCTGAGCCACGTGACCTACAGCAGCGGGCTAGAGGGGGGGTGCTATGACACCAACAATAAAACTAAAAAAACTGGGTTCGTCGGAACCTCACTTGTTTTTGCTGTTGTGTTCTGTCTCTCTACCGTGGACCATTTAATGTATGTATTGGATTGGATGAGGCCTCCTGCGCCGGCCTGTGGTCCCGCCCATACGTCGTTGCGCCTCTGTTAGACAGTATTTGTAGTTGACCACCGGTCAGGGGCAGAGTTGTCTCGCTCAAACTTCTTTAACGTTGACTCCGTCCTTTCCTACACACACCGCAAAATCCTTTTTCGAACCCTGGAGACAGTGGTAGCTCGCTGGCGTCCGTCCTCCCACTCGAAAGGCTCACGTCGTGAAGTGGTTCGGCGGCTCTGCCATCCGCAGACCGCTTTGCAGGTTCGCTAATTTTTTTTGGGTTCGTGGGAACCTCACCTGTCACAATCTCTGGGGCCACCACCTCCTCGCCGCGTACTTTGACGGGGGAGACATGTTACGGGGGACCATAATAAATAGGACCAACCATCTTTCAGTATAAAATAGGTAAATATATAGGTTTTTGTGTGTACCGTATGTCCTATTTCAGTATGGTCCCCCGTAATACTGTGAGTGAACATAGTGGGATGAACGGCTTTTTGGGTCCAATTTGGGTCCTGAACACTATGCCCCCCCCGAAGCGGCAAAAATAGTCTGGTCGTCACTATAAGACATGCTTAGATGGCGACAAAATGTCGAAATGTACGTTAACGTTTTGGTCGTAGACTGGTGTCTGGGAGCACACACCGTCATAGATGGCCCTGACCATTCGGAATGCCTCCTTGGCGCGCGCGCGCTCGAAAATAACGCTGCAGGGAAGCAAGGTGAGAAAAACGAAGCGGCATGACCCCCACGCTTACGTCGGTCCGGTGGTACCAGTCGGCCTCGTTCACCGCCCCTGTTAAGTAGAAGCCTGCCAGTCTCGCCACCTGAAGAAAAAAAGGAAAAAAAACAAAAAAAACAAGAACAACAACAACAACGAAAAAACAAAACATTGACCAACTTGTAACAGGCGCAACAGAGGCGTGATGCGCGCGAAGGGAAAGGGTAACCGATCGGTCATTTTCATCCGTGAACTCCTGCCGAACCAAAAATCCTACCTGGGTATGGTGACTGCAAGAAGCGGCGCAAGAAACGCTCGGAAAGCGGCCCTCGAAGGGGCAAAACGTACTTAGGCGTACCAGTGACAGTACGGTAGCATTTCCTGATACCAGGTGTGGATTAGCCTGGAGTTAGTGCTAGTCGCGAGTAACATCGCGCTGCTTTTGGTTTTACAGTTTTAGGAACAAACGCGCCAGCTGCGGGGGGGCGGGGGGGGGGGGGGTGTACTCGATAGGAGAGATGTACTCGATCTCATGCATGGCCGTAGTCGTATGACCATGCGGGGGGGGGGGGGGGGGGAGGAGGTGGAGGGGGGGGGCGGTGGTGGCGGGGGTGTACTGTGGCAACGCGATGACAGCAGTAGTGATATAGCGGTATAGCAGCAAGGGAAAGTACGTACTGGACTACGTCCCCCCGGATCATGGATCATGCGCATCTCGACACGCGCAAGAAGGCGGCGCCGGGGGGGCGCGGCGCGGAATGAGGAGCAGAGCTTACCGGAGGAGAGATGCATGTGCATGTTTATGATTAATCACAGTTGTAGTCAAGGCGCGATACGCCAGTCGAGTATACGTACGGTACGTACGTAGCGGGGACCAATGCCACGGTGTTGGAGGTGGAGCCTTATAGGGGTGGTGCCTTATAGGGGTGGTGCCTTCTAAGGGTGGTGACTTAGAGGGGTGGTGCCTTATAGGGATGGCGCCTCATTGGGGTGGTGGCTTATAGGGGTGGTGCCTTATTGGGGTGGTGGCTTATAGGGGTGGTACCTTATAGGGATGATACCTTATAGAGGTGGTGCCTGATAGGGGTGGTGCCTTATAGGAGTGGTGCCTTATAGGAGTGGTGCCTTATAGGGGTGGTGTCTAACTATGATCTGACGTAGGGGACTCAACCTATCACCTGAAACATTACTTGGAGAAGATTTCGTTCGCGCCACCCGACCAAAACTTTTCGTGAGCTGATGCAAGACATACCACAGAAGTACCTAACTACTGTAATAATCGTGTCGCAGTAGTAACGGGTTCTTGCTCGTGTGAACAGCTCAACCAGTCAGAAGAATTGGAGCCAAAACATGCAAACCCCACATTGGGATAACTCCGGGGGGTGGGGGGGGGGGGCGGGCGTCCGTCGATTAGCATGGCGCCGATCCTCGTTTATAGTGTCGCCGTAAACAGTGGGTAATGACAGCCGAGTCTGTCACCTCGAGTATCGTGACCGGCAAAAAAAAAGCGCATTCCATATCCATTCTCTGGGATAGATGGTTAGGCCCCACGATGGACACCCTAGCGTGTCGACGGGCCGCCGCCCCACGACAGCATACATGCCCCGGAGGGGCTTACTGCTCCAAGCGGTGCACAAGATTGAACATGTGAGAGAAAAAAAGCAGGCGGCTTACTGCTCAGAGCGGCGCACAAGATAAAACACACGAAAGGAACAAACAAAGGCGAGAGGGCGTTCCGGCAAGGACACAGACACGATATCTGACGGGGGAAAAAAAGGGGGTGGGAAAATGTCCCTGCGCCACAGCGCGGCAGCGAGCAGGCACACTCAGTAGTCAGCACCTTCCACACACGTGGGCCTCCTGTAGGAGGATCCCGAGTTGGATATACACTGACGCAGATCCTGCGCAGCATCTGGTAACGACAGACAGAGGGATCTACATGATCTACTGTAGATGGTGATCTCTGCGATTTGTGGCACCTTCCGAACGTGGGCCTCATCCAGCACGGTCCTGAGCTTGTTCACCACCACAGCACCGCGTCCTTTTCTGCCGCCACCGCCTCCGCCGCCGCCATCGCTTCCTTGCAACGGTAGCCAGTCCCCGATCGCCATGTGGCCGTTGTCGATGGATGCCACCACTGGAGGAGGAGTCTGTCCAAGTTCGCGGCAAGTGATTTCGTGGCGGTAGTAAGAACCTCGCCCCGCGATCTATTGTTGTTTGGTTTGATTTGGTTTGATTTGGTTCGGTTTGGTTCGGTTTGGTTCGGTTCGGTTTGGTTCGGTTTGGTCCGGTTCGGTTTTGTTCGGTTTTGTTCGGTTTTGTTTGGTTGGGTTCGGTTCGGTTCGGTTCGGTTCGGTTCGGTTCGGTTCGGTTCGGTTCGGTTCGGTTCGGTTCGGTTCGGTTCGGTTCGGTTCGGTTCGGTTCGGTTCGGTTCGGTTAGGTTAGGTTCGGCTCGGTTCGGTTCGGTTCGGTTCGGTTCGGTTCGGTTCGGTTCGGTTCGGTTCGGCTCGGTTTTGCTTTGGCTTGGTTTCGCTTTGGCTTGGTTTGGCTTGTTTCGCTTTGCTGTGCTTCGCTTTGCTTTGCTTTGCCTTTGCTTTGCTTTTCCTTGTTTGTCTTGCTTTGCCTTGCTTTGTCTTGCTTTGCCTTGATTTGCCTTGCCTTGCCTTGCTTGGCCTTGCCTTGCTGTGCCTTGCTGTGCCTGGCCTTGCCTTGCTTCATAGGGTAGAAGTCTCGCCTCGTGGTAGGGGTCGCAAACGTCAAAACCTCGCCCCAAACCGTAAGGGCAACCATCAGGGGGTGTTACTCGGCTGACCGTAACTTACCAACTAGCACACACCTCAGACGGATCGTCCATTCCCACTTTATGCATGATCCACTGTACGTAGAGTTTTCAAGCGAGACATATCCCCGATCTCGTATGATCTGTACTGCTGTAGGTCATATCGCCGGGTGGGACCCGCAAAATCTACATGATCTATCTGTCAACCCCTGACGACGAGAGGTGGGCGAGGACTAGATTATCTAGGTCATGATCTATATGATCCATCCGTTGATGATCTGTCTGTCAGAGGTGTAGACTAGTTACTAGTTGGCCGGGAAAAACAGCTGTTGATAGTTGTAGCGGTGCCAACGATCCGACTGTTTGGGCTTCTTTCCTTGGAAGGCGGCTTGTTAATTTATCGTTTATTTTTAGTGTGTAGGAGTAAGCCGACCAAAAGAGTTATATACAGTTGTTTGTTCACCTGCGGCGACTATTTATTGGCTGGACATTACCGCAGTTGCACTATTGCCACGTTATCCAACTGTTTGGGTCTCCGTTGTAGGCTTGTTTCTTTTTGTCATTATTTTGGTGTGTAGAGTAAAGCGAAAAACGAAAACCTTCAAAAACATGTTTTTTGCCCGCGGCGGCCCCCCTCCGAGCGCGCCCCCTGCGGGCTCCCCTCGGCCGACAGGGGGCCGTTTTCGCTCGCTTTCGTCGTCTGACTTTAGGCGACTCAAGCCGGTTACTGGGGCGGCGAAGCCAGCCTCGGCAAGGACGCGGCTCATCGCGCAGGCAGGTGTGTGGCCGTTTTTCGGCGGTCGTTTCTTCGAGAATAGAAAGCTTGAGTTCGCCAAAAAACGCCGAAAAAGGTGGGTGTTTCGGGAAATCTCCGGTCCGAGAGCTATCCAAAAATCTAAAATGTGTGTTAGACTTTTTTTTCAGCACCCTTACCGCTGCCGAGGCAAAAACCGAGAGCTGAAAATCGGTCACACCTCTGTGCGATAGATAGCCCGCATCCTTAAAGGTGGTCGGGTGGCCAAGCCAGTGAGTCGGGTGACAAGGCAAGCCAAGTACAGCAGCGGTGGTCCCTCTACAGTGCCGGATGAGACAGTGCCGGCTGCCCGCTTGTTGTATGCAGTACCTGTGGGGTCGCTTGGCGCGTATGGGATTCACCAGCGCGCGGAGTGGTGTGCGGAGGGGGTGGTGCCGGTTGCCGCTACAAATAGTGCCGGCATTGTACCTGGTGCACATGATACCGGCACTATCGAGGGAATCGGCACTGCTGTAACAGACTAGCCGTGAAGCCCAGCCAACTCAAACGCCTCGTACGGGGGGGAGGGGGGGGGGGGGGGGCTAATGTAATAAGAATCAGAACCCACGATGGACCCAAAAGCCATGAATTTTCCCGATGTTAACACACCGCATTTGATTCTTACTATCACTCCACTAATACTCTATGTTCCTCCCGGAATAGTAGGAGTAGTCATCGGCACCCACAACTCGACGCGAGTAAACGATGGAAAAAAAGGGCTGAAGTATTTTCCCGATGAACAAAAAGCAAGGCACGAACAGAAGCGGGGAGGGGGGGAGGAGGAGAGCCTGCCGGGCGAGCCCGCACCTAAGCTATGACGAGAAGGAAGGGAGGGAGGGAGAGAAGAAGGGCGGAGATATTGAATGGGATGAAAGGCAAACAAAAAAAACTCGGACGACAAAACAGCCGGCAAATAGAAGCTCTTGACGCCTACGGGCTCATCGCACGGACAGACTGCAGGGCCTCCCCCGCGCAAAATCTCCGGAATTTCCTCCGAGGCGCCCATGACTAGGGAGAACGCGTTTTCGCTGGTACGCTTACCCCGCTTTGTGAGGGCCGGGCGGGGGGCGGGGGGGGGGGGGGGGGGCGTACTCATTTGTCGCTTGTCTTATTTATTTGACCGTTGACCACGCTTCCCTCGAGGCGAAGCACCGTTCCTACTCCTATTTGAAACACCTCCAACACTTGGGGCGCTCGTTACGCGTTTTCTATGTGATGTGTATCCCCTTCCTGGGAGGGGTGGGGGTGTACTCGTTGCCACGTATGGTCGTGGCCGTATGGCTATAGACCCTCCCACCCCTTCAATGCCGGGACGGAGCGCGTCGGGTTTTCACCGACCAGGCAGACGCTGCTCGCACCAAACGCAAAGCGCCATGAGCCGCGAGGCGTCTCCTTGAGTCGCATGAAGGTTGGGCAGCATCTTGCTGAGCAGCGCTCGCGAAGCGGGGAATGGCCCTGTGGCCTCCGCATATCCGGCCCGAATCTAAACTCCTACATAGCTGGACCCACGGCTCGAGGGAAAGGCTTCTTCGCAGCCAGCGTGGAGCATTTCTTAAAGCACTGCGAGGGTTAACGAGTAAGGCATCCCGTGCGGGCACGTCCCGGCTTCATCTATTGAACAATGCCTACCTCTCTAGATCGAGCACGCAAAGGTATCACTGGGCCGATCGCACAATTTCCCCAACCATTGCTCGCTGCAGCGTGGACGCCGGGTCCCTATACACCACAAAACGGCCGATATAGTTCAGGCCGTAGGTGTAACGACGCTTGCACTTTGCAAGTAAGCACGCATCCGGATGGTAGCTTATCATGGGGCTAGTGCTACGTGCGGTACATGGAAGTCGCACGCTCGAGCCCGAGCGTTTCTGGGTGGCGGGCCTCCTGAATTGAGGGTTCAACCATGATACAATTGGTTCCGATATGTGTGTACCGGTATAATTCGTTAGACATCTTGGCCATAGGCTTGTTTATCGTTTTCTTTGTTTTTTTTCAAAATTGTCTACCGTTGACAGATAAAAATCCTGTATACCCGTCCTTGTACGTATGATCTATAGCTCATGTTCCCGGGCGAGGGCCGTATACCCTGCATGAATTACTTTAGGACGTTTCTTCGGTTAGCTCTGCCCTATATGGCAGATCCTGCACAACCTCTCACACCGGCAGGTGAGGAACTAGATGCTCCACTGGATAGATATGGATAGATATATCATGATCCGTCAGTCCGAGCTGTGAAACATTCGGCTGTCCGGTGAGGTGTACAGCCCCGCAGGTAAGGGAGGAGCTTCAGAAGAAGCCTTAGGTGCCGCGACGCGTCTCTACTCTCACATATACATAATTTTGTTTGTCATAGTTTTCTCCCGCCGATCGTCTCTCCCCCCCCCGCTTTTTTACCTTTGCCGCTAACGTTGCGGTCGCCGTCATCGCTTTTGAAGGGAACGCGCGGAGCTTGTCGCTGGCGGTCGCGCGTTAAGGGTAAGGGACCGGACGAGCATCTGCCTGGCGCCCGGCACATCACACGAGGCTCTTCCTTTGAGGAGCTATTTACCTCCCGGTGTCGAGAAAGCACCATGGTTAAAAACAAAATGGTATCGAGGGGTGTGTATGGGGTTTTTCAGCTCGCGTGTGTATATATGTTTATGTGAATCTTGCGTATGACACGGAGATATATATAGAAAAAAGCTTCCGAACGTTGTCTTCCTCAGATACGGACGGTGTTCCCTGCATGAGGCCTTATATAGAACCCCGTAGAACGCGCGATCGAAGCATCAAACACGGCTTGCATAGATGAGTTTGGACCAAATCCTCGGTCTCGCAGCTAGCTGTTGTTTTTCGAAGTTTAAAATGGGAGTAACGATGACGGAAATCTATTGTACGAGAAAAAAAATACACATATCTGATCGAAAGAAAATGGGGGCATAGCTCCTCGCCTGCAATGGTTGATCCGTTGTAATGGTTGAGGAGCCCTCCCCGTCAGTCAGTCAGTCAGTCAGTCAGTCAGTCAGTCAGTCAGTCAGTAAGTCAGTCAGTCAGTCAGTCAGTCAGTCAGTCAAGTCCGACAAGAACATTTGGCCCTCAAGCGCAAAAACAAAAAGCTACCGTCTACCGCAGCACGGGTCGGCCCGCTGACCTTCACCTCTCCGTCGACGCCACGGCCGTCGTCACTCTCGAGGGGCGGCGGCGGCGGCGCGCCGACCCTGCCGCTGCTGGCCGTCTCCTTCTGGGTCGCCTGGTTCCTCTGCGCAACATTTCGGGGCGAGCACGAAAGAAGCGGTCCCGATCATTCACTACCCACGGCGGCATACGAGTGACCAGACCTCGTGACTACTGACGCCAAGGTCATGCCTTCGAGTCCGGCCGAAGGAAGATTTTCGCTCTTCTTTTCTTGGGGAAAAAAACGAAATCGACGGGGGTCGACAAGGGGAGAAAGGAAAAGACTGAGGGGTGTTTTCCCCCCGCCGCGCCAAAAGAAAAAAGGCACGAGCCATACGTAGAGGGGGGGGGGAGGGGGGGTGTACTCGATAGGAGAGATGTACCCGATATCATGCATGGCCGTATTCGTATGACCATAGACCCTCGCATCCCTACAATGCCGGGACGGAGCATGTCGGGTTTTCGCCGACCAGGCAGACATTGCTTGCACCAAGCGCGAAGCGCCGTGAGGTGTCTAGCGAGTCGCATGAAGGATGAGGTGCATCCTACTAAGAACCGCTTTTGAGGCGGACTTGCATATGGACGACAGCTTCAATGAGTTGATTTAATTTCCGGTGTAGGCATTTCCAGAGACAGGGGAGGGGGGGGGGGAGAAGCGCCCGCTATGTGACACCGGATCTGGATTTACGAGTACCGTAGCCAGGAGAGCAGGAACGAGAAGGGCGAGACTAAAAAGGGGATGGAGAAGAAAAATATCAACTACAACAAAAATACCGCATGATGGGACGGCAGCGGGGGTACGAGCAACGTACACTTTATCCCCGCCCGAGACTCCTAACGTTATAGACCGACTCTTACGGGAGTCCAAACCGGAAAACAGAGCAGGGGTTCCCCTTCATGGTTTAGAAACCCACACAGCCGACGGGGAGATATGATATTGGTATATCGCGCAGCAGGAAAACACTGCGCTTTCAACACACAACACCTACCACCGCCGATGATCTCTCGCTTCTCGGGTCGCGAGATGACGTCAAGCCTTCGAGGCCGTATGCTCCACTGCTCTGAGAGTGCTTGCTATCAAGTTTGAGGGTCGTTGAAGCTGTGTGGCCGGAAACCTCGCTCGAGACATTGGAGACCGACCCGTTTCTGAGGGTGAAGCCCAATTGACAATGCCATGGGCTACGTGCATAGGTACTGTACGCAGAGAGCGTTGGCTTCGCACTAGGGGGGTGAACGATCGTTTTACAGAGCCCGATTTTGTTTTTCTTCCCGAAAACGGGAAGGTTAAGTTTGCCAAAAACTACCGAACAAAAACAAAGTGCATTTCGGGAAGCATTCGATCGAGAGAGTCTTCCGGCAATGTGACGTTCGACTTTATCTAGCACCCTTGTTCCCGCTCTGTCGAGACATAAACGATCGCTGAAAAACGATCGCTGAAAAACGATCGCATCCACCGTGCTACCTCGACGCTCTTCTTTACGGTATACACCAAAACAGGAATGGGAGTTCGACGATTACTGGGTGGCTATCTCCCCAGTTGAAGAGCCCCATCAATCCCAGTGACAAAAAATGGCCAAAAAGTGAAACACCCAGGTCGTATATAGAACGCGTCGGTCTGATGGAAACACCAGCAGCAAGATAGGGCATAGGCCTTGCTCTCGCTACGAAATCACGCTGGTGGAGTTTCTTGTAGGAAGGCATGTCGCCAACTGAGTGCGCCACATTGCCTGGTTAATGTATATATATATATATATATATATATATATATATACATGGTGGCGTCGTCTCGTGCCGGCGGTTTCGCGCCAGAGAGGGGGCGGTTCGAGAGCGGGGGAGGGGGGGGGGGGGGGTTCGAAAGGAGATACGTACTAGATATCATGCATGGCCGTAGTCGTATGACCATAGACCCTCGCATCCCTACAATGCCGGAACGGAGCATGTCGGGTTTTCACCGACCAGGCAGACATTGCTTGCACCAAGCGCGAAGCGCCGTGAGGTGTCTGGCGAGTCGCATGAAGGGTGAGCTGCATCCTAGTAAGAACCGCTTGTGAGGCGGACTTGCATATGGATGACAGCTTCAATGGGTTGATTTAATTTCCGGCATAGGCGTTTCCAGAGACAGCAATGGAAGCGCTCTGTAACTGCCTCTTGAGTGCCTTACCATAAACACTACGTGATACGATCATTCCCACTTGTTGTGCCGAGTAAAGGTTGTTCACCTCGCACAAACTATCTAACTCGACAACCAGCTGTGACCGACCGCCAAAACATAAAACAAAACAAAAAGCGGTACCCCGGTTGTCTAACTCACGCAGTGAGCGGCCTTTTTTACAGCGTCGTTGCCAACCGACGCCAACCCAACCCATATATAATAGGGGGGGGGGGGGGGGGGGGTCAGTACTCAACGGCGCAAGGCCGCCAGCAAACACATTCAGTATATACCCGTAACAGTTCCTATCCCTAGAGTATCGTGCAGTCAAGATCGTACGAGCTGCCGGCTACGTGCGTAGGGGCTCGCGCAGCACGACACTTGAAACTGAACTCAACTTTTTTGGTGGGCGCTGTTCAGCTGTCGAAAAATCGGAGAATCGCACAAAGGAAAATGTCGACCGATGTTCGTCCCGTACTAGTACCTGCTTTTTGCCTTGTGAGGCTCCACACCTTGGACCTGCTTTTTGCCTTGTGAGGCTCCACACCTTGACCGAAAAACGAACTAACCCGGGGAGCAAAACAAATGAAAGTGCAACGCGACGAGCAATCCCGTGGCCTATTAATAGGTAGGTATCTCGAGCCTTTGGGAACCGCAGTCCCGTTCTGGGGACAAACCAGTCAAGTCTATGAGCGTCCTCTCCCCCGAAGCAGGGCTGACGTCCTTGAAGGGTTGAAACGCAGTTGTTGGGGAGTAGAGTAGTTCCTCAGTTGAGTAGCCTTGTCAATCAGAAACATTACGGCCAATAAAAAAGCTACAGCACCCCTACCGTAGAACCCGGCTTCATCCAGCCAGCTCGAAAGGGATACGGCGGTACCTTTTTTTGGGGCGCGGTACAAACCACTGTACCTTGTTTTGGCCTAAATAAGGTACAGCCAAAATAAGGTACAACGCCCCTTTCGTGGCAAGCGTCGGTCGTACAGGAACCCGGCTTCATTCAGCCAGCTCGAAAGGGGGTACAGCAGTACTTTTGTTTTTGGGCGCGGTGCGAAGTACAAAACTCGCATTCGTGCGTAAAAACTCCCACGGAAGCTGTTGTTGCTGGTTAGGTCGGTTCGGCTCGGGCTACGTTTAGAGTAAGAGCTGGTAACCCCTCACCTTGATGCGCCTCGATATCTCCTTGCTGGTGGGGCTAGAAACGTCTTGTCTCCTTGACGCGATCTCGTTCTGGCTCCGCTCGGCCCCCTTCCGCGCTCGCGCCTGAAACCCGAGAGGTTACAGAAAGTTCCGAGAAAGTTCAGTCAAACGCATAGAAGTTTCCGACCAAATTCAGTGTTTGTTCTTGTTAGCTCGGGCCTGAAAGAGTGAGAGATTACATGTTGAGCTTCCGGGAAAGTGCCGTGCTTACCGTGAGCTCGGGCCTGAAAGAAACCGTTTTAAGAATTCTGCATGCGATCGTAGGATTTACCGACAAAACCGTTGTAATTGCCATTAACTCGGTCCTGAAAACTGAGAGAACATGGAAGGCTCAGACACATTATTGATTGACGTGAGCTCAGCTCTGAAAAGCGGGAGATCGCAGAATTTACAAGATGCTGTGTGTGGGTGTTGTGAGCGAGGTATTGGCATGTTTGCAAGTCTAAAAAATCCCCAGGTAGGCGGTGTGCCTGGAACAACAATCGTGTAGGAGGGTACGAGCGCACGCCGGAGCAGAGAAGACAGACTGTATGAGCATGATGCACATACCTTATGTAGTACCTGGTGCCGCTTGGTGTACGCGATATCATCAACCGTAACATCAACCTTGACATCAACCATAGCTTCTAATTCAACCGTAACCTCAACCCCAACCGTAACATCCACAAAAACCTCAAACGTAACATCATCCTCAACGGTAGCATCAATCTTGATACTAACCGTGACCTCAAACTCAACCGCAAAGTCAACCGTATCATCAACCTTGACCTCAACGTCAACCGTAACAATAACCGTCCCATAAACCAAACCTACCGCCGCACCCACCCATACCGTCGCTGTCAGGCTAGCAGCTATTAATAATCCTCTTCTTGAGCGAAAACAGAAAGCGGGCGGTTACAAAGGGTAGCCACGTTAGCGACCACAACGATGACGGACACGAGATGAAAAAAAAAAAACAAGAAGACCTCTTCAAGCCTCTTGGGTTGCCCGCGCGCTCATGGTAAAAGTCTACTATTGCGGCCTTGATTCTACGTGGAAAGGTTGCGACAAAAAACCTCCACCAGCACAGAGAGCGCGTCTACAGCAGTCCTCTACAGGAGGAGTGGAGTTGTCGTCTCTACTGCTCGGCCCTATCCAGTAAGTTCGTTAGAAAATGCTGCGCCCGAACAAGAGTAGAAGTAGACGACGCTTGTGCTACTGCTCGGCTCTCGAGCCAGCTCGCACCAAAAGAGGCGAGAAATCACTGCGTACACCGACGACACAGGAGGAAACATGGCGCGTCTATTGCTCAGCTCTCCATCCAATTCACGCTAAGCAAAAGGCGATATAGCACTGCTCTGCATGTCGACAAAACAGGAGAAGGTATGGCGTCTCTGTTGCTCGACTCTCTCGAAACAGTGCGCAGCGAACACTGAGAGATGATGTCGACGAGCTAGGAGTAGAAATAACGTCTCTGCTCGGTTCTAGAGTCAGCGAGAAACCCTGCTGTGCACTTCAAACAAAACAAAACAGGAGTACCCATAAATATGACGTCTCTGCTCAACTCGGCGGGCCAGCCCGCAGTAGAACAGGCGACAACATTACGAGCATTCCGACGAGACAGGAATACATAGAAATCACGTCTCTGCTCGGGTTCTCGAGCCAATTCACGCTACGAAAGGCGAGAAAAAACAAACGAAAACTGCCGTGCATTCCGACACCAAACAGTATATATCCTATTCCGTCGTTCACAGGATGGACGCACGCACCAACACCCTATCTTTTCTTCTTTCTGCCGCCTGCATCGCCTTCTTCCTCCTCTTCTCGCAACCCAAGACCGCCTGCTGGCAAGAGCGAACGCGCAAAACACCGGGGACAACCAAGGGGGCAGCGGCGATGCGTACGGGGCAGGCGTTTTTCTAGGAGGAAATCGTACGCACTGCAACCCACCGGAAGGGTCCTTCACCGCGCAACGAGGCACGATGGCGGGCTGGCTTCGCAGATGGAGCTCACTCTGGCCGTACATGGAAGGACCGTCGCGGAACTACAGGAGTATGAAATATTACACGCTCCGTAAGAGTCCGTCCTGAACGGCACAGCGGTAAATTATCCAAGCCCTTTATCTACGCTTCACGGCGTGTGCCTTTGGGTTGGTCTGATGAAACACACAAGCGGGCGGTCCGGCAGCAGCGGTAGATACCGGTGTTTCGCGTGGCGTCGGCGATAAGGAGTAAGGGAGGAATTCACCCTCACGGGTGGTCACCGATAGACGAATGTTACCGCACAACATCTTACAAACGCGGTGTTTGAGTGCTGGACGTTTAGTATTGTCTCGCTCCTGCCCTGGAGGGCACCACCTGGTCAACGTTTCGCATGATACTCCACACATCCAGCACATCTAAAATATCGGTTATCAACGTTAGCTCCCCGACAAAAAAGGGTCTTCCTGGCCTAGCACAAGCAGGTATTGCACACGACGAGCTAGCCCACGACAGTTGGGCGTGGCTAGATTGAACTATCACAGGGGGGGGGATGGTAAACAGAACCTGCTATGGACTCAGGGCGTGGCTAGATTAAACTATCACAGGGGGGGGGGGGGGGCAGTAAACAGAAGCTGCTATGGACTCAAAAATCATGTATTCCCCTACGTCTACGCGCCGTGTTAGGTTCTAATTACTACTGCATGTTCCCTCGTAACAGCAGCGCAACAGCGCCCCCCTCCAACCACGCGGAAGCCTCAGCCCAAACATACCCGTATCTGTCCACCCGTCCTGTCAAAGGTGAACAATTACAATGCAGCTGGTTCGGTAAACCTCCCCCCCCCCTTCCCCTCCCGCTACCGTTGCGCTCTCTAGCGGCATTGCCTCTCGCCTTAATGAGGGCGACGTCGTTGTGCTGCGCCGCGAGGTGCAGAAGAGTGCTCCCTCGGATGTCCGCCCACGTCAGAGGCACTCGACCGACCGCTGCGAAAAACAAAACAGGATGCAAGGAGCACGAACACGAACAGACCCGAGGTGGTAACTCCGTGCGCAGTCACTGCTGCTGCTGCTGCTGCAGCTGTGCTTTTGTTCGTTCTGGTGGTGAGCGTTGCATCTTAATCGCGGGCGTGTGCCAGCGCTGGTGGAACCCTCGCCCACCCGACCGAACTACTCCGTCCTGGCACTATGAGTATGCGAGAGTCTGCGGTCGCACAACTACAGCCATGCAAGACAACGAGTACACCCCCCCCCCCCCCTCCCCGCCGCCCCCCCCCCGATTACATTATAACCTTGAAATTGACGCCCACCTCACCCGCCTCATATCGCGCACGACGCTAAGCATGGTTGTCTCTCACCTCTGATCACCCGCGGACCGCCGTGCGCTGGCACCCACTCCCCGCTCAGCCCGATGCCCCACTCTGATGGAGCCAGCAGTAACGGCGGCACCTCCTCCTTCAAGGCAGCCCCAGGCGAGCCAGGGGCAGCAGCAGCAGCAGGAGCAGGAGCAGCAGGAGCAGCACCCCCCCAAGGCTCGTCGGGCCGAATGGGAGAACACCATACGCTGCGAGCCTTGGGGCTGACGCTCCGTGTTTTTCGGTTGGACTGGCTACCGGTGCTGCCTCCCTTGGGTGTGGAAACATCGCCCTTAGTGGTTTTCGGAGTTTCAAGGTAGCCTTGCACTGCACTTCTGGCTCGATGCGAAGAGAGAGGAGGGAGGGAGGGAGGGAGGGAGGGAGGGAGAGGAGGGGATGGAATGGGATGGGATGGGAGCAAAGAGGGGGGAGAGGGGGGGGGTGCCCGAAGAGAGGAAGAAGACTGGTAATACGTCGAATAGGGCAGACAGGAAGGTCGGTCAGAAGGGGGGGTGCGGCAATGCACTCCTGGGTCGATGTGAGAGAGGGAAGGGCCGAGAAGGAAGGGGAGGGGGGAGGGGCGACTGGGGAAAGAGGACCGGTGATAGATATAATATGGTAGGCAGAGCAGGCAGGGAGGTCGGTAGCTTAGCTAAGGGTAGCCAGGGGGGAAGCACAGCAGTGCATTTCTCAGCCGAAGTGAGAGAGAGAGAAGGGGGAAGCAGAGGGGAGAAGGCTGCGCCGCGGGGGGGGGGGGGGGGGGGAGGGAGCGGGGGGTCGCCCTAACAGAGGAGGGGGAGAGGTGGTAAAACAAGCAAGGCAGGCAAGCGGGCTGGTAGGTCGGAAGCTTGGTTACGGGGGGAGCAAGGGGGGGGAGTGCAGCAGTTGGGCGGGGATATGCTTGCTACTGGTTTTTTGTATTTAAAAACAAAATGCACTGCTATTGGGTGGCAGAAGCGAGTCTAAACAGGTATGTCGATACGTGATGGCGAGTAATCTAAGGCCCGAATAGCAGTGGTTCGATACCCAAATAGAGAAAAGCTGGGTCTAACTGCACTAACCTACGATTGTATCCTCGAGATACACTACCCAGGCACTTTTGTTTTTTTATTCTTGTTTCTGGAATAAAGCTCCAATAGTAGTACCGATATCTTCACTCCAGGTGTGCGTACTCTGCTGTTGCCTCAACCAGGCGCTATTTGTAGCCGGGATACGACATACATTGCGTATCGCCCCGTGGGCTCGCGCGGGCTGTTGGCTGTGACTGGAGCAGGCCAGAGGAAGACGACGAACGACAAACGCTACGTAGCGACAGAGCGACAAAATTTTGAGTCTTCTGGTGGACGCCGACAGTTACTCCTAGCCGGAACGAGATCTACCTTGGAGCTGATTGATGAATCAGAGCAACTCCTGCCTACGCACCCAGATGTCGTCGACTTTTTTTAAACATCAGCTGAGAGATCGACAATTTTGTCTCGTCGAAACCCGTAATTGCAGTCTGCGTGTGATGCTTCGATCGCGGCGTGCTACGTATGAGTTTCATATGACCCCACGGAAGGGAAGATAGGTAGAGCAAGTAGCGAAAGCGGCTGCAGGGTGCCGATTCCAAGACGTTGACGTAATGTGCTACGATAGCGTAACAAACAGCACAGGGCACCTATTGAAATAACAAAAATAAATAAAAATAAACGCAGAAACTGTGTGAACAGCCCGGCCGGAGGGGTAACCGTTTGGATCTTCCAGCAGCGACGGTTCCATGCCGTAGAGGATTGCGGACACCTTCGCGGGCGATGCGAAGGATACAAAGCTTTGAGAGGTGGGGGGGGTCGAGGCTCCTCGCTCCTTCGTTCTGATCTATCTCTAACGCGACGGATACAAGGAGCTCCCTCCGGCCGCGTGGCGGTTAGGCCATCGAGACTTGGGGTCTACGAGCATGCTGGCCTAAGGCGAGTTTCTTTTCTGTGATCCCTTGACTTTGACGATGTGCTCACATAAGCTCATTTCCCTGAAATATGCAGCAGGTCGTGGTCGCAAACACAGTCTGAACAAAAAAAAAGCGCCGCGGATGGAAGAAAACAAAGAAGCGACACAATAGGTGCCACCGCGTTACCAGAATTCTTATGGCGTGTCCAACACTAACTTCAGCATAGTGGCTTCCGATATTGCTAGAATTCAGTAACTCGTAATCTGCTGTAGCTTTCCTTGCACAGCTTGGGCTCGCCCACGATAATCACCAAACTAGGCAAGGCTCCAAACCTTGTCGCGGCACCAGCCTTGGGCGACCTTGAGGATAGGCTACGATATATTGTACTCGTAGGCTACATGGGGTTGTGCGTAGCGTTCGCCGCAGAGCACGATGCCTTGTGCACTCCTATTTCTTACGAAGCATGCCCCAAAAAGTAGGCGTCCTTGTTTTCATGTTCGTTTCATTTGCACACGACATGTTATGTACTACTACTACTACTACTACTACTACTACTACTACTACTACTACTAATACTAGTGCTACAGTAGTACTGCTACTACTACTACTACTACTACTGCTGCTACTACTACTACTACTACTACTACCACTACTACTTCTATTACTGCTTCTACTATTACTACTACTGCTACTACTACTATTGCTACTACTACTAGCATAGATAGGTGACTGGGCGCACCTGTACGCGGTCTCCGGCGAGGATGGATCTCTTGGGTGCCTCACCCGTGTCGACGATCTTCCCCTGGTTCTCCGCTTGCCTCCTGCGATAGCCAGATAATCACGTGACGGACGAACGCAAATGCATGGTCTTCTGGCCATTTTTACTCATCAAGACGTCAAGATAGTAGTGCATGCAGGTCTTGCCTCCTTGCGATAGCCACAGTTACCCACATACAGTACGTATATATGCAAATGCATGATCCTCGGCACTGTCTGAATATTCTGAGTGAGTACATACAGCTGCCGCTAGGAACTCGCGCAGCAGGATACTTGTAAATGTCGTCAACTTGTGTGCGTGCGTTGATTGATGTAGGGAATCTGGAGAGTCGTGACATAAATCTCCAATTGTAAATCTCGGTCGGTGCTCGTGCAACCACGATAGTAGAACCTCAATCGTAAAACCACGATGGCAGAACCTCGATCGTAGAACCTCGACAATAGAACTTCGATCGTTGAATCGCGACTATAGAACCTCGATCGTAGAAACTCGATCGTAGAAACTCGATCGTAGAACCTGGTTTCAACCGACTCCAGAGGTGTCCCCACTGCTTTGGTGCGGCGTAGAGTAGGGAGTCGCATTCGCTCGGACGTATGATCGTATTTGCCATCCGATAACGTGCAGCATAGATAGATACGCCTTGATGCCGACCATCACTTCTCAACAGATGGTTGGTGATGATGGTGATGATGGTGATGATGGTGATGATGTTGTCTCCCATTAGCTCATTTCTCTCTCGAGATCTCGACGGCGGTGGTCACAAAACAGGACGAAAAAAAGAGATCTCGATGGGGAGAAAAAAAAAAAAACGAGCCACAGAATTATAAAGGAAACCCAGCTGATTTACGTACTGTAGTACACAATGGTGGTCCGGTCAGGGTGTCTCGAGAAATCTCTCTCGGGGTGGCAAACACCACGGGGGTAGCAATCAGCCCCAAACTACATAAACAGTACCGTATGCATGCGGATGGCCTCCGTCTGCCCTTGCTTGCTTCACACGTGTAGACCCTGCGAGGGTTTTACACATTGGACAGACAGATCAGGAGCTAGATCTATTGTAGACCCTACAAAAATAATTTCCGCCACACGATATTTGTTGCGAGATATATATATATCCGTATCACACACATCCACGGAGCAAAACACGTGCTCAAGAAGCGTCGTGTCTCACTAATACTACCGCTCAGAGAAAAACGAGATCTACAGCGGTAGTACTCTGTAGAACCTTGCAGATCATGGGTGTATTCGTACCAGGAATCTACGGTAATATCCAAAATATCTGTCAAGACCATCCGTCGAGGGGAAATATTTTTGTGTTCCACAGTGTCCGTGCCGATTCTTCAATCCTAGAAGAGATACAAGGTATGTGGTCACAAAGCTACGCCACAGAGATACTACGTTTGCTTACGTACAGCAGTAAGCAGTAGCGCTCGAATTTCTTAGGGGCGGTCGTGAGAGCGTTCTGGGAGTGAGATTCTCAAGCATGTAATGGTTAAACAACAACAATGCACACAGCGGCGTCGATCGCTAACGTTTCGATCTTCTCTTTCGACTTTGTTTTCTACGTTTTCTTTGTTCATCACTATTACGGGGGACCTTATAGTTAATAGGACCAAATATTGTTGGTAAAAATTGTCAAGTTTTTTTTATATAATGTATACCATAGGTCCTGTTAAGTATGGTCCCACGTAATAGTTTTTCTTTGTTTTCTTTCGTTTTCTCTCCTTCGTAGAATGTGTATGTCGTGCCTGCCATATCCAGTATGACGACACGGCATTGCATTGCCTGCTTGCTGGCTGTGCTTACTGCATACATAAAAAAGTAGTATATCTGTGGCGTAGTTTTGTGACCACAGACCTTGTACGAGTATCTCTGCTCTACGGCTGAAGAGTCGAACACGGAGACTGGTTGTGCCATTAATAGATGCCGACGAGTAGAAATAGAGAACTACACGCACATATGTACAACCACAAACCCTGATGTCATTGTACCCCCTCATACGGCAGCATATATACCCCAGAAATTACTTGTATGGTGACGACTCCAACGATGGCGTGGTGGGCGACAATGCCGTGGGGGCTATTGTTGTGATCAGAATGTGACAGAGTACCTTGGTCTCCACGTGGTGTACTATAAACAAAGGTACTCTATCACAAGAACCCATGATGAACCCAAAAACCACACATCTCCCTGAATGTCTATATATATCCCATGCTTGACTCTGAATGCTACTATTACGGGGGACCATAGTTAATAGGACCAAATATTGTTTAGTAAAAAAAGTGGTTAAACATATAGGTTTGCATGTATACCATAGGTCCTACCAGGTATTAACTATAGTCCCTCGTAATACTACCGTATACTCTATTATCTGGTCCCCGGTATGTAGTGGTTTGATGCGACAAACCGAAATCCCGACAGGTAGGTGCTCTCTTCTTCTTGCAGGTAGGTGCGTGTTATATATGCATAGGTATATATCCCCAACGAACGCTCTTGAAACCCATCCATTGTTGTAAAGCCGGGCGAAAGCTCGTTCGTTAAAAATGGTCCGAATTTACGTTACGTACCTCAATCCTCCTCGAGCTGCGTATGAGGTTATGATAGCTGCGATAAAAAAAAAAAAACGGATGCTTTCCGATAACGGAGCAGGAGCACGCCACAATGTATTATACAACATGACAACATGACGACAGAGAGAGAGTCGCGTTTTGTTACCCCGTTTCCATTTGTCCGACCAAGGTACCTGGATCAAACCGCCCCCCGCCCACCAAGTGCCTGAACCAAATCTCCCCTCCCCCCCCTATATTACATTATTATTATTTCTCTTGCCTTCCGACAACGTGCAGCATTATCTTCAACATTGAGCACTCATAACTTTCCCGAAAGAAGAAAACCTCGGAAACGGTGTTGTTCTGGTGGTTGTATCAAACTGTTTGTTGTTGTTTTCTGGTAGTACTTGCGGTAATGCGGGGAAATTCTACCGCACGTTGAAAGGACGTGACACATACACACCGTGGTACAGGTTGGATGGAGGCATGGACGCTTTTTAGCGGGAAAAAAAAAAAGCGAAAATCCCGGCAAACGACAAACAAACGCTCTTCTTGTGACACAGTGAAGTAAGTACCCTCGGGGGTATGTTTTTTTTTGTTTTTTTCCCCCAACTACTCGATACTACTCAGGATCTGAATGTGAAGGTGTTACCTACTGAGCTGTAGGGGTAAAAGACCGATCGGTTACCCAGCCCAGGGTGATCCTTGTACCACTCTCCCCCTCCTCTGAAGGGCGGGCTCTTTGGGGTGTCAGAACCGTGTACGTCTGTACGCTGACCTGCCCGGAGGGATATGTTTTTAGGGACCGCACGCGCTACAGTTTCTATCTAAGAAGCGTTCGAAGTGAGAGGTTCGAACCCGTGACCTGGACGAGACGTCAAATGTGATGGTATTAAATACCGATTTGATGTTGTTGTTCTCACATTGACTCACAATACAATGCCGTCCGTGGTCGCAGGACAGGCTCCAATAACTCTGGAGTGAGTGGAAGAAATACCATTACCTACTGAGCCATAGGGGGTAAAATATCGATCGATAACCCAGCCCAGGGTAAAAATCCTTACAACAGGGTGAGGCTGATTTTATTGTACTGTACCCCGGTATGAATTTAAATATTCCTACTGCTGTAAGCCTAACCCCAATCCAATATACCAATCAATGTAAGGGATCAGTAGTGTCCGCCTTGTACACAAGTAGTGTGCGCCAACTATTACGAGGGGCCATAGTTAATGGAACCTATGGTATACATAAAAAAAAACTACATGTTTGACCATTTTTACTAGCAATATTGGGTCCTACCAGGTATTAACTATGGTCCCCCGTAATATTTCGTATAGCGTCGAATAAGTGGTGAACTCTACGGCGTACGAGCAGAGTACTGGCGGGGGGGGGGGGTGTACTTGGTATCACTATGCGTGGGCGTAGTCGTAGTGTCATAGACCCTCGCCTCCCTACATTACCGAGACGGAGCACGTCGGGTTTTCACCGACCAGGTAGACATTGTATATGCGCCAAGCTCGAACGGCCGTGAGGTGCTGAGCGAGTCGCGGGAAGGGTGAGCTGCATCCTACTATTACGGGGGGCCATAGTTAACAGGACCAAATATTGTTAGTAAAAATGGGTAGACATATAGGTTTTTATGTATACCATAGGTCCTGTTAACTATGGTCCCCCGTAATAGGAGTACTGGGGGGGGGGGGGGGTACTCTTAACACTTTTGTTGTACGAGGGATATGATACTCGTATTCATTATAGACTACTACTACTGCTGTTTGTTGCTGTCAGACTACTACATTGTTACCACTCGTACGAGTATTATTCAACTATTTTAGGACTGCAGTCTCGTTTTGGCGGCAATTGGGGACAAATTCCTTGGAATTTGACCGGCTTGTCCCCTAAACAGGGCTGGAGTTCTAAAAAAGGTTAAGCCCCGACAAATTGCTCTTGTACACACAACAGCCAGTAGTCCAATATATTGTACATACAAAACCCGACAAAACGCTCTCGTGTGGCCGACTTCTGCAGAGGGTTAGCCTTGTACTGTATGTTTGTCTGCTTGTTTGTCTGTCTGTCTGTCTGTCTGTCTGTCTGTCTGTCTGTCTGTCTGTCTGTCTGTCTGTCTGTCTGTCTGTCTGTCTGTCTGTCTGTCTGTCTGTCTGTCTGTCTGTCTGTCTGTCTGTCCGTCTGTCTGTCTGTCTGTCTGACTGTCTGTCTGTACGTCTGTACGTACAGATTGCCATATGCTACTGTCGTGCGAGTACACAGCTTGCGTCGCCAACTGCGGCTCAGCCTACCAGTACGATTCTTACAGGGTTAGTTAGGAATTCGGCAAGACACATATATAAATAGTGAACCTCAACCATTTCCTCGACACCTCGAACCCCCTCATGATATTTGCCAGCCGTCAGCCGTCAGCCGTGCGTACGCAAAGGAGTGCGCAGCAGTGCGTACTTCTAACGACCAGGGTACTTACCGGGGGAACCGGGGGTTCCTCCGCCTCCGCCTCCCGGACTCGTAGCCGCAGCATATTCCCGACCGCTTCGTGCCGATTCGGCGGGGGTCGTACTGATCGGGTCGCTCGGGTAGCTCTTCTCGCCCCATCGAAAGGCCTCGCTTCCTTCGAGAGCGCCGCCAAGCCCGCTGCTGTTGTCGCTGCTGTCGGTGTGGGGTGGCGGTGGGTGACGACATGAATCGCCCCCTGTCGTAGTAGTGGTAGTGGTAGTGGTAGTGGTATTGGTGGCGCCCGCGTCGACCGCAGCAGCAGCTCCAGCAGCATGTTCGTCGGGATGAGGGAGGAACGATCTCGTGGCGCACTTAACCGCAGCCGCCCGACGCCCTTCGTTGCTGATGGGGCTGCGCAGGCGAGGCCAGGCCTTATTCGGCATCGTTCAATCGTCCTGTAGGAAGGGCGCAACAAGGCATTTCTTCCCTGCCTCTTGTTCCTTGCCTCCCTGTCTTTCTCTCGTCGCAGGCAGTAGACAACGAGTACTACGTACTGGAGCCGCTTCTAGCGTTGCCGCTGCAGCTCCCTTGTTTTTGACGCGGCGGATTAAATGCAGCGGCAGCGGAAACTCGAGGTCAAAAGCTGGAGACCGCGGTTTGACCTCTTGACTGACCGCACCCTCTATATTAAAACTAGTATAATAATGTCGGAAAAGGACTTGACGCGTTCCAAAAGACGGGTCTCCGTCAGGGAAAAAACGCGGAGAGATTTCTGCCGGTTCATTCAGCTCCGTCCGCTGCCACGCATGATTTGACACGTTTGATCGTTTACTCGTGGTTGATGCCTAGGGCTCTGGAGCTGCGGGCTGTGGGCCGCGGCAAGGGCTTCTGACGTGCACGATGCGTAGCTCGCCAAGGCCACGGTCGATTTGCTCGAGACGATGTTGACCCGTGCGCAGCCCGGCGAGCTCTCGCAGCAGCACATACTACATACATACCCGGAAAGAATCCCCTCTACCCGCCAGCACCCACTGACACCCGCGACGGCGCCGGGCCCTCCCGCGATGCCGTACTCGGCGTACACGCACGCACACGAAACGAAAGAAGAGAAAAGGAAGAAAGGACCGACCGAGAGTGTCAAATCTTCGAGGAAACTTGCTTTAAAAAAATATATATATTTTCCGATTCGGAAATTTAAATGCTATCTGACCAAAACAATTAAGTAACTTGACCTGGATTTTCAATTTAAATTATTGCGTAATACTGGAAATAGAGGTAATTATTTATTTTCCGTCATCGGGCACACGAAAACGAAAAATATCCTCAGTTGGTTGGTTTTGACTTTACGTTGCCGGCCGCGATGGCTGATAAGATGTACCAGGGTACTGTGTGTGTGTTCTTCACATTAAACCGTTCTTTCTACCCGTCGACATCCAGCACAACCGGTATCCGTGCCGATTCTTCAATCCTAGAAGAGATACAAGTTCTGTGGTCACAAAGCTACGCCACAGAGATACTGTGTGTGTTCTTCACATTAAACCGTTCTTTCTACCCGTCGACATCCAGCACAACCAGTGTCCGTGCCGATTCTTCAATCCTAGAAGAGATACAAGTTCTGTGGTCACAAAGCTACGCCACAGAGATACTACGTTGCCACGTGTGCAGTGTGCACTGCAGTGGGCAATGCAAAGCCATGTCATCATACGGTCGCCCCGGTGGTTCAAGTGGTTAACCTCGAATTCTACTTGTTTGAGTCCTGGGTTCGAGCCCCAGGTGGGTCGGACTTTGACTTTATTTGCAAAAAAAAAAAAAAAAAAGGATTCAATTGTTGAGAGCGCCTTGCAGCGTGGGTAGGCACAATTCGATGCGAGTCGACGAGGGAAGAAGAGGCTGAAATCTTCTCGCGATAAAAATGAAGGCACGTACCGTAGCGGGAAGGGGGGAGAAGAGCCTGCTATGTGACCCCGGATCTGAGTTACGAGTTGGAAGGAGAGAGAAGAAGATGTGCGAAGATAATGAATGGGATGAAAAAAAAAAAAAAAAAACATACGACAGGCACGACATACGCAATCTATGAAATAGTGAAACGAAAAGAAACAATCAAAGAGAAAACAAAAACAAGGTAGACAAATCGAAAGAGAAAAAGAAAAAAAATGAAAGCAAAATCTAAGAGAAACAATCTGTCGTGCCCCCCCCCCGCAGGCGAGGTGGCCAACACTTGAAAAAGAACGAGCTGGAGAAAAGAAAGAAAAATAAAACAAATTAAGAAAAAAAAACACCACTGCTTGTAAACAGAGTAAGACAAAGAACCAAGGAAAAAAGTAACAAGGAAAAATACCAAAGGGGAAATAACAGGCAGACCAAAGCCCAAAGCACCTTCCAGGTGACGGCAGCAGCTTGTGGTACGAGTAGTATAGCCAGGTTCTCCTTGATAATCCGCCTGGTACCTTGCTACCCAGACTGCCGTCTCCGCCCTGCGTTCGTCAACTATGCCCAGCCCCTTGGCGTCAGACGATACGAAACGAGCAGAGCAGGTTCGTCTTCCAACCACGCCACACGGCTCCTTCAGTACCGGCTTATCAATCAGAAAAGGAAGATAGTGGTAATGCTTCTTTCATGAACATGACACGCTACTGGTACACGCTGGCATGCGCCCGCGGCTCCTCGGTGTAAAAAAATCATCTGGATTTTTTTCCTTCACTCACCCAACGTTTCGTTATCTATCTGGCATGCTGTTCCGTTTTTGAAGCACACCACCATCATCAATACATACATGCATCAATGCAAGCATGAAACGCCTTCTTCTACGATGGAGGTATAGCATATAATATACATGTCCGCTGATTGCGTTTCCGAATGACGGGGTTTCTTAACCCCTTTAGAACCGCGGTCCCGTTTTGGGGACAAACCAGTCGAATTTCAAGTAGTTTGTCCCCAAAACGGGACTGCGGTTCTAAAGGGAATCGTCGGGATGCCAATGTTGTAGCGAAAACTGACGGGTTTTGTATACTTGGGCCTTGGGATTGTTCATCGGGATGCAATTTGATTGTGTGTTACTGTATGCCACTGGTAGTCAGGTTTCTGGTGACAAGAGGTATGGAGCTGAGCCACAGAAAATTCAGGGTGAACCTTTTTATCGTAGAACGCCTCTTGAACCTTTCACCGAGTAAAAGAAGAGTCGACGCTGCTCCACAACGTAAAAAAGAAAGACGGTTGCAATGGTCCTGTGGCCACATCGCTAAAAACTACGAGAAAAAAAAAATAGCCCGTCATCACCAAGAGACTCAAGATCAAGTGGAAAACCGAAAGAAAAACCAGGAGGGCGCAGGGCCCAGAATGTGCATTTTGGTCGTTCTTCTCCGGCAAACAAACCTGGATGCGGCTCACGGAGCACTCCACCCTTTTAGGACTACTGTAGTATTACGGGGGACCATGGGAAATAGGACCGAATATTATTGTTGGTAAAAATAGCAAAATATGGCAGTTTTTGTTTGGATCGTAGGTTCTCCATTTAATATGGTCCTCCGAAACATTAATACTACTATTATTAACACTGCAGTTAGTTCCGTTCTGGGGACAACCCATACAAAAGTATCACTACAAATGTCCCCCCAAACGGGATTGCACTGCTGAAAAAGGCGGCTTGTATTCGACGAGCGAGTAGTAAGACGCTTGAGGTCATAGAGCGCAATGGTTACACCTGGTGTGAGGTGTTCGTGTTGTGTCCTTCACTTGTTCGTAGATCGCCCGTTTGTGAGCTTGCTTGTGGTATGCGCGAGTCCGACTCCCGCGTCATTCATGTCACCATTATTTTGTCTCTACTCGTCGTACGTTGGCAAAGGCTCGAAGGTTTTTTATTTCGCGGAGTAGCGGCACCTGGCGGGGGGGTTTGCCCCTGGAGATGAGCATCGAGAGACCGAGTTAAACTTACCTAAAGGTTCATTTTTTGTTGTGGTCAGAACGGATGGCCTACTGCAATTAATTATAATAGACCTTCAGTCAGCCGACGGCTGAGTGGCTCAGTGTCTTATATCCTTTAAATAAACTAACATACCTGGTAAACCGTCCTTTCCACCCGACCAACCATCGACATCCAGCACACCCACAGTAAGTAGTGTACCTGTGCTGATTTTTCGTTTAAGAGAGACACAAACCTCTGTGGCTACAAGTAACAGGAGGTATACCATACATCGCACAGAAGGTAGGTGCAATCAAGGAAAAAAAGTACACAACGCAATACCAAAGGCACAGCGTGTGCACCAGCAAGCCCGCACACCGTACGAACTCAAAAATGAATATTACGGGGGGCCATAGTTAACAGGACCAAATATTGTTAGTAAAAATGGTTAAACATATGGGTTTTTATGTGTACCATAGGTCCTGTTAACTATGGTCCCCCGTAATAGTAGGTAGTATTCATAATATATAAAGAAGAGTGGAAGAGAAAGGGAAAAGATGACGACATACATGAGCAAGATAAAATAGAAGGAGAGGAAAAAGCGAAGGAAAGGCGAGAAAAAAAAACTCTCCGGGCAGGAGGAGTAGGAGGCGACAATTCTGAACAAGAAGTACTGGTACTTCGAAGCATGTACGTAAGGGCATAGATTCGTTTACACGGTATGCTTCTGTTATGGTCTCCCCTTTGCCCTGTTGCGGCGTTTTGATTTGTAGCAAGCGTCCCCTCGCTATACCTGGCAGGCATTAGTGTCAGTGCCTGACTGATGAATGATTTACAGAAGGATATTCGGTTTAGATTGGAATGGCATCAGATATCTACGCTATATTGTCTAAAGCCAAGCATAACAACAATAATATTAATAATAATAATAATAATAATAATAATAATAATAATAATAATAATAATAATAATAATAATACTACTACTAATAATAATAATAATAATAATAATAATAATAATAATAATAATAATAATAATAATAACAATAACAATAACAATAATAATAATAATAATAGTAATAATAGTAATAATAATAATAATAATAATAATAATAATAATAATAATAATAATAATAATAATAATAATAATAATAATAATAATAATAATAATAATAATAATAATAATAATAATAATAATAATAATAATAATAATAATAATAAGTTATAATAATAATAATAATAATAATAATAATACTACTACTACTACTAATAATAATAATAATAATAATAATAATAATAATAATAATAATAATAATAATAATACCTCGCCCTTGGTTCAGAAGACATCTGGCGAGGCAAGCAGCAACTAATAATACAAGAGTCTACAACTTCCAACGTCATCAAGCTGATCGTGGGAGTGACCAGAGCAGAGCCAGAGGCACACCTGCCAGCAGTAGTCGACCCCTAGGTCCATACCACCTTCACACTTAACCGTCGACCAATGACCAGTAGTAGCAGTTGTGGTATCCCCTCTCCCCTGTCGCGGCGTTACAATTTGCAGCAAGCGCTGTAAGGCTTTTGTGAGTTGGGCGACCGGCAAAAGGTTAACCAATCGCTTACCCAATCTAAGCCTTATAAGACTCCCCCCCCTTCAGAACAGCGGGGTTCTTGGTTTCCGTATGGGGCCGTACGTGCCTAGTCCGATGCCCTCAACAACCCTTGGGGACCCAGGGGGATATTTTTTATCAGATTCTTGACATACATGACGAAAGTCGTTTTCTTGCCTGAACATAGCCCAACGGACTGAGATCATCAAAAATAAATGGCGTCTATTATCGGCAGGAGGACCCGGGTCGTCGGTCGTGAGTTCGAATCTCCTATTCGCCCACCTTGAAAACGTTTCTTGAAGAAAACGGGATTTTCTCGCGTCCAGAATCTGATTGAACGCTCTTGCTGGGTCCCCAGAGATTGTTACGAGCTTTGGACAACAAGGCACGCACGGCCCCGTACGAAGACAAAGGGCCTCGCTCTTCAGAAGGGGGCGGGGGGGCTTAGATTGAGGTAGGTAATTGGTGAACGTTTTGTCTTTAGCCCTACAGACTGGGGGGGGGGGGGGGGGGGGGTTGTGGGGCTTAGATTGAGGTAGGTAATTGGTGAACGTTTTGTCTTTAGCCCTACGGACTGGGGGGGGGGGGGGGGGGCGTTGTGAGGCTTAGATTGAGGTAGGTAATTGGTGAACGTTTTGTCTTTAGCCCAACGGACTGGGGGGAGGGGGGGGGCGTTGTGAGGCTTAGATTGAGAGTAGGCAATTGGTGAACGTTTTGTCTTTAGCCCAACGGACTGGGGGAAGGGGGGGGGCGTTGTGAGGCTTAGATTGAGGTAGGTAATTGGTGAACGTTTTGTCTTTAGCCCTACGGACTGGGGGGAGGGGGGGGGCGTTGTGAGGCTTAGATTGAGAGTAGGCAATTGGTGAACGTTTTGTCTTTAGCCCAACGGACTGGGGGAAGGGGGGGGGCGTTGTGAGGCTTAGATTGAGGTAGGTAATTGGTGAACGTTTTGTCTTTAGCCCTACGGACTGGGGGGAGGGGGGGGGCGTTGTGAGGCTTAGATTGAGGTAGGTAATTGGTGAACGTTTTGTCTTTAGCCCAACGGACTGGGGGGAGGGGGGGGGCGTTGTGAGGCTTAGATTGAGGTAGGTAATTGGTGAACGTTTTGTCTTTAGCCCAACGGACTGCGCCCCCAACACTTCTTTGTTCCTTAAGGGCGTGGTTTTCCTATGAGTTGTTTTCGTCTTCCTGTGTTGCGTGTAGCTGTGTGCGTTCAGCGAACAGAGCTGCCGGCGTAAAGTTGCTGCCGCGCATACACGGGGGTCATGCTTGTAGCACAACAGACAATCCGTGGGCCTTGTTACACCCACCATACAACTTGGATGCTGCCGTTCGAATGCCTTCTGGCACACGCGCAGTAGCATAATTACCTTACAACAGGATTGACGAATGACCGTGAATGTAGTGACTGGACATGAAGTGCACACAAGTCAACGCAGCCCGCACCCTTTTCCTTGGTTTTCGAAGCGGAGCAACACACTACGAAACCCCTTTAACTTTTTTTTGAAGGCAAAAAAAAAACTCTCCCTAACCAAAACGCCCCCCCAGATGTGATCCGAGCAGCGACTGACTGAACCCCCCCCCCCTCTCTAAATAATAATCCCTTCAGAATTAAGTCCAACGAAGCATCGCCCGAAACCCCGCTGTCCATTAAAATGGCTGGTTTGAAACTGCCACGCAGTCCTTCCAAAGCTGCTTGTACACACAGCAGTGGTGTACCCAAATTGGGGATTAATGTTGTTTTTTTTTTCTAGTCGTGAATAGTAAGTAATACCCTGTTGAAGATACGACCAGGTTTTTGGGCTTACCACAGGGGTGTCTCGAAATGAGTACACAACTACTGTACATCATACGCCGAGCTTCAACGTCGATCACTCATACACATGCCCTCCCCCCCCCCCCCGAAAAAAAGGCCATGTTTTTATAAATACCTGGTACGTTTTTCGTCCCGGTTATTTTTCACTTCCTTCGCCCTTCTTTTCTCTCTCCATCCTATTGCGGGGGACCCTAGTAAATAGGACCAAATAATATGAGTAAAAATATGTAAATATATAGGTATTTGTGTGTACCATAGGTCCTATTTACTATGGTCCCCCCGTAATAGTCGTGACTCAGATCCGGGGTCACATAGTTATTAATAGTATTGCGGGGGACCATAGTTAATAGGACCAAATATTGTGCGTAAAAACGGTGAAATATGTAGGTTTTTATGTATATAATAGGTCCTATTAACTATGGTCCTCCGTAATAGCCTCTTCATCTCTACTGCGGCATCCCCATTACCGTTCGTGCCTTGCTTTTTGATCGCGGGAGAAGACCGCAGCCCCTTCTTCCCTCGCTGACTCGCCTCGAACTATGGAAACCCTGAAAAAGAACCCTCGACACTTCATGTAGTAAGTGTAGCCGCCTTCTGTGCCCACTACCAGCTGAACGTCGATCTACTTACTCGCTCCCCCCGAACCCCACTCAGTAGCCCGAAACGTCGTTTTCGAAGAACAGAATAGGAGTCGTAAGCAAGGTGTTGGGCTCGCTATCATCCCAATCCGTACTCACATCAGTTCGGTTCGCTCTTTTGCCCGAGGGGAAATGCGTTCGGTCGGTGAAAAGCTCGAGGTTCGGCGAAAATCGGCAGGGGGTGAGAATGCTGTCACGGACGGATACGGTAATCGGGACCAAATATGTACCAGGGTGACACTAAGGAAACCAAACCCGTAGTTTTTTGTGTGTATGACGGGTCTTGATCACTACGTATGGCCCGCCGTTATAGCAAAAAACTGCTGAATGAACCCCGTGCGCGATAAACCCAAAGCAAGAATAGCCACGTAAATACCGGTGGGAAGGGGGAGAGAGAGAGAGACACCAGGGTTGCCCGTGTGTGGCCACAGCTTGTTGACGCTAAAGTCACAGAGGGCCGAGACGAGGAACCCGAAACGTTTTGCGAATTGAGCTGGAAACTGTTGCGGGGGGGCATAGTAAATAGGACCGAATGTTGATGCTAAAAATAGCGAAATATGTAGGTTCTTGTGTTGCCGTAGGTCCTATATAATATGGGCTCCCGTAACAGCAGTGGTGGCCGAAACACGACACCAACATACGACAAACGACACGCGACACACACGTCAATTTAAAAGTGTTGCTCGGACGCAACCAAACATCACGAATGTATTCCGAGTAGCCTTAAAAAAGTTCTTGGTGGGAACACTTGTATTATTGTGCATCTGCAAGCTCGAAAATGTTTTGTTTTGTCTGTTGCAAGATACTTGATAGGTGTTCTGTACCGTGGGGGTGTCACATACAGGTGTTCTGTACCGTAGGGGGGTTTTGATAATGTACGTGTGTAGTTGCTGGTGTGGTACCGCACTGCCGCTGCCTCCTTTCACTCTTTCATCTGCATACAGCAACCTGGGGAGCAAAGGCAGCGGGGGGGCTGCGCTGGTGTGGAGGGCTAAACCAGCACCATCCAGAGCCCCGTGGGAAGGGCAACCCCGGCACTGTCTAGAGCTTGCCCCCATGTTCCAGTCGTGCCAAGCGATTTCACCCGCAATATTGAGAGCAGTGGCCCTATTCAACCCGCAACTTTTGGGATCTCCCCACTTGAGGATCTAGGGGGGGGGGGGGTGGGGGGGGGGGGGGGGGCAGGCGGGTCCTTATCCCCTTTAGTGCCGCAGTCCCGAATAAGGGACTAACCACTCTTAGAGCCATCCCACGGTAGGGGTGCACCAGAAGTTCCTGAGCCCCTCACAATAGGAGCTCAATATCTCACCCGATACAATACTCGGAAGAAATTCGTTCGTGCCACCCGACCGGCACTTGTATGCGCTAGTCCTGAAACGAATACACGAGTAAAATTTTCATCCTAAGCTCTGGTAGTTCCTCACTTCACTTACTTACTTGAGGAACTCAATTTGGTCAGAATCCTTCGGCCCAAAAAGTGCGACCCCTACCGCGGGGTAGCTCCTTTAGTACCGCAGTCCCGATATAGGGGCAAACCACTCTAGTACCAAGTAGTATTCTCACAGAACGAGACTGCAGCCCTAAAAGGGTTAAAAGAGCCGTCCGAAAGATATCTCGCAGTTTTATTGTTCCTTTTAGGTTCGGGGTACATACGAAAGATGTTTTCGTTTTGAAAAATAATATCATCCCATTTATTTTGTATTTCGCCCTTCTTTCCTTCCCGTCTCCTATTCCGGGGGGGGGGCATAGTAAATAGGACCTACGGTACACACAGATACTTGAAAATTTACCTGTTTTACCGGAAATATTTAGTCATATTTTCTATGGTCCTCCGTAGTAGTCGTAACTCTGATCCGGGGTCACATAGTATTATAGGCAATTCTCCTGCCCCCTCCTCCCTACTAGTATCGTGCCTTGCACTGCCAATCGCGAGAAGACTTCAGTTATTTATTACTTCTTCTCCCGTCGACACGCCTGATACAACAATGACGAAAGCGTCGAGAAGCAAGCGCGGTCACCCATCGCCCATCGCCTGTTGAGACATCTGACAACGTGTCGCTTGTTCCAATAATACAATCCATTCATATATATATATATATATATACCAGGTACGTATATACTTCGAAGTATATATATATATACCAGGTATGTATATACTTCGAAGTATATATATATATATATAGATATATATATATATATGTTGTTATACCCTGGTATGAAAGATAATCCAGAATCGTATGACTTCAGACATGGAAGATTGCTATTAATACCAATCAGGCCTGAAAGTAGACAAGCCGAAAGTTGGTACAGAAGGGAGGTAGCATGGGTTTCCTCTTGGTTTCCGAGGTTTTCTTCTTTCGGGAAAGTTACGAGCGTGATCAACGTTGAAGATCATGGTGCACATTTATTTGTCGGATGGCGAGAGAAATCATAACACTTGAGGGAAATACACCGTCCCTCTTGGACGGCTCTTATGGCTCCTGACTCCTCCTGACCGAATCTTCGCCGATCAAACCTGAAACGTGTCGCGGTATTCCTGGTATCCCGCTCCCCCTCTATTGTCGAGGAGGCGTGTTTTCAACGAAGCACGCCAAACGAATAATATATATATATATATATATATATATATATATATATATATATGTTAACCCTCCTGCTCTCAGACAGCAGAACACTTGAGAGCCAGGAGAGCGGGAACCATCAATTCAAGGTAACTGTCCGCGTCTCGTAGCTCGACCCTGCACTACAGTATTACGGGGGGGGGCATGGATAATAGGACCAAATATTGTTAGTAAAAATGGTTAAATATATACCAGGTAGGTGTTTATGTATACCATAGGTCCTATTAAATATGTCCCCCCGCCGTAGTAGTAGTCGGGCCAGCCGCATACGCTACCCCTTTTTTGGGGCCCGGTAAGCAGCCTACGTATACCCTGCCATACCATCGAAAAGTCTTTCGGACTGCACTCCCGGCGCGTGAACGAGACGCTCTACGAGTATGTCACAGCTTGAGCGAGCTGCACTGCAGTGGTACGCGCAGGAGCGTTGCCATACTTGCGAGCGTCTATTGTGCAGCGCCTTGAAGAGCAACTTCGATACTACTACCCGTATCTCTCCCTGGCGCCACGAAGATTCCCCTAATAATACGTGTACCAACTGGGATTGGGCGATCGATCGATTGTGTAGCCGTGTGTTGGAGTCCAGTGCACGCCAAAAATATGGGAACGCGTGCGTGCTTACGTAAGCCGCTTAGGCGAAGCGATGTCACACTTCGGAAAAGAGGTACATACCCATGGTGAAGGTAGGGAACCGCCATTATTAGTCTACACGAGGTCCCCATGACTATATCCCTGCATCGTGTGACCTAGCGCTGCCCCTGTCTGTGTGAGTCCCCTGTTGATCCACGGGAGAGGTGCACAGGAGTGGGCGTCCGGGTGGTGGTACAGTAGATAGAAGTGTAGGGCCGCATAAAGCAGCCAGGGCAAGGGACGGGGAGGGGCGAATTTTTAGTTGTCGTAAAGAGAAGCCTTGATAGTAGTGAGTGAGCATGTCGAGATATAAATGCGAAAGTGTCGGGGGCGGGGGGAGGGGGGGGGGGGGTAGAGAGGAAGAGCATACGTACAACATTATTCCCATCCCGTGGTTTTCTTCTTATTTGTGCGCGTGTTTATGGGTGATCAACGTCGAAGCTCATGCCGTCGGGTCGGGTCGGGTCGGGTCGGGTCGGGTCGGGTCAAGAGTTTTCACACACTTTGACGGGCGTTAGACACAACAGCAATGCACCTGGTACACAACAGCAGCAGCACATGTACTACCTTCTTTTGTACGCACAACCTGCTATGTTCGTTGATCGTGAGTCACATCCGACAAGGTGTTATACACGTAACTAAGCAAACATCGACCACTCACAACTCACATACACCTACCAAATATATATATATATATATACATATACTACTACAGTAATAATAATCACAAGGAAACCTACCCGGTAGAGAAAGCAGCAAGTAAGCTATTACGGGGGACCATACCTACGGTGCAAACAAAAACTTTTATATGTCGATATTTTTACTCACAATATTTGGTTATATTTACTACGGTCCCCCGTAATACTGTTTTTTGTACTTCGGGCTTTTATTTGGGGAGGAGGGCTCGACCCTTGCGGGGGGAGGTGGCTGGGGTAACAGTAAGAGAACAGGGAGGTGTATGTATAGTTTCTGTAGTTTGTGGTTGTTGGCAACATCGCTTCACGCTTTTGCTTTTCTTGGTGGTCTGTCTTTTCTGCCATTTCATTATGTTTTTGTTTATGGTCACTCACGCTATACACGTTGTCGGATGACAAACGAAATAAAACTAGTAGTAACAATAATAATAATAATAATAATAATAATAATAATAATAATAATACCTTTACCTACTCATCCACGCTTTATCGCTTTAAGCTTCGAACCCTAGGCGACGCTCCCGGGGTCCATACCTGCGCCTTCGGTGTGGACCTGTCCCCCCCCCTCTATATATAATATTATATAGGTTGGGTTGGTGTCGGTTGGCAATTATACTGTAAAACATGCCGCTCACTGCGTGAGCTAGACAACCAGGGATTTTTTTTTTTCTTTTTTTTTCTTTTTTTGGCGGTCGCCCACAGCTGGTCGTCAAGTTAGATCATTTTGTGCGAGGCAAAAGAACCTTTACTCCGCACAAGGGAATTGATCGTATCACGCAGTGTTCAAGGTAAGGCACCCGATAGGCAGCAACAGTTATACATTGTACTCCCATTGCTGTCTCTGGTAGTGGCTACAACAGCGAAAATTAAAGTAACTCATTGAAGCTGTCATCCATATATATATATGCAAGCCCGCCTCCCGAGCGGTTCTTAGTGCCATGCAGCTCACCCTTTCTTGCGACTCGCCGGACACCTCACGGCGCTTCGCGCTTGGTGCAAGCAAAGTCTGTCTGGTCGGTGAAAACCAGACATACATGCTCCGTTCCGACATTGAAGAGATGCAAGGGCCTATCTATGGTCATACGACTGCGGCCATACCTGGTACATTATGGTGAGAGTATCTCCCCCCCCCCCATTTATTTTATTGTGGGGGGCCATAGTTAATAGGACCAAGTATTGTTTGTAAAAATTGTTTAATATATAGGTTTTCATATATACCATAGATAGGTCCTATTAACTATTGTCCCCCGTAATAATAGCCTCCTGGCAGCCCGGCAAATATTTTGACTTTGAAGGGGGACTCTCTTTATGATATATATGGCGATCTATTACGGGGGACCATAGTTAATAGGACCTATGGTATACATAAAAACCTATATATTTGACCATTTTTACTAACAATATTTGGTCCTACTAACTATGGTCCCCCGTAATAGTGGCTATCAATAAGCGCTCCTCCTTCACTCCCCCTGTCCTTGTAATGAATCCTCTCCTTGTCCCGTACCCCCCCCCGCGACGCTCACTACCAGCTGGTCGACGAAGATAGATGGGCGCTGGTTTCCGCCCCGAAGCTCGCTCGCGAACAAAGCCTTTCCCCGTCAAGGTGGCATGTATGTGCTTGGTGTCCCCTCCGCTCTGTACTGCTCGGGTTCTTCAGCATCACCGAGAGCGCGTTCTCGGCGGCAGTTTCATTGCCGTTCGCAAAAAGAGAGTGGAACGACATCGGAACACACCGTTCATGGAGCCCGATGTGTAATGAAACGCCGTACTCTTGTCTTCCGGCGGATCTAAGTAAGGTCTAAATTCCTATTAATATCACACGCCTTCAACCCAGCCTGAGTACGTTCGCTGTAGGATTCGTTTAGCACTCCCGCCAGGTTCTTCCTTCCGGCCATCCAACCGTATTAATCCCGCGGAATTTGGTCATTCCGAGGTCCAGAAAAGTATAACGCGGGCGTTCGAGCATGCACCGTACGACGAAAGTTGGCACAGAAGGGAGGGAGGTAGACTAGGTGCATGGGTTTCCTTTTGTTTCCGAGGTTTTTCTCTCTCGGGAAAGTTATGAGTGACCCATGTTGAAGATAATCCTGTACATCGTCGGATGGCAAGAGAAATAATAATAATAATAATAATAATAATAATAATAATAATAATAATAATAATAATAATAATAATAATTTTTAATATTATTATTATTATTATTATTATTATTATTATTATTATTATTATTATTATTATTATTACCTAACCCTTATTATTATAATAATAATAATAACAATAATAATAATAATAATAATAATAATAATAATAATAATAATAATAATAATAATAATAATAATAATAATAATAATAGGATGCAGTATGCGTGTGATCCACGTGATATGCAATCATACGAGCACACTCTCCATGATACCTGCCGCCGGTTATAATCTTTCTTTCGCTTTTTGTTGACCCTTTTTAGATTTGAGCACGTGGTTGATGCTAAACTCCCAAGAAACACTGTGCTGCTCCCGCGTCAGTCCGCCGTCCCAATCTTGGCGGTTGATTAACGTGGCCTTTTGCGCTCGAGTGCAGCGGAGAGCGTCGGAACCACACTTACTTACTTGACTCTCACTCGTACTCCAAGCCCTCCGCGCATAATATCTACAGTCTGTACAGGTAGCTACGTCACATGATGACCGAACGTTACCGCACCCAAAAACGACCTTGAACGCCTTACAGCAAGTAACCATTGTCGGACGGCAAGCACACACACGTCACACGTCACAAAACTCGCCGCGAAAATGGATGACACATCATACTACTCGCCGCGATTATGTATGAGGATAGTTCCTCTATTATATCCGTAGACTATATATATATATACCCCCGAGTTGCCACCCGCATCATGTGCCGAAGGATGCGCTCTACGATAGAGAAAATAAACTTTCTGGGCCACCACACAGCGTCCTTACAGGGCGCCAGTTTAAGGATGAGTGTGTAACTTGTTGTGCTCTACACAGTGTTGGGCGTGATATGCGTACGTATACGCGCATACACGAGATGCGTGTAGCATCAGTCAGTCGTAATCATATATTATATGCTTGCTCGTCCCCGTTGAAATCCGCATTATTAGACCTTATTATTAACCCCTTTAGAACCGCAGTCCCGTTGTGGGGACAAACTACTTGAAATTTGACGGGTTTGTCCCCAAAACGGGACTGCGGTTCTAAAGGGGTTAAGGGGGGGGGCCCAGAAAAAATAGGGTAAACCTCTATCATCGTGGAACGCCCCGAAGGCGAGATGCGCCCCTCCGACAGGCCCCCCCGGAGGGCCCGTCAAGGAGGGCGCAACAAGGAGGGCCCCGGGGGGACTCGGCCGGAGGACCCACGGAGGTCGTTTTTGTTTCATGTTTTTTTTGTTTTTTTTTTTGCTCATCCCATTCATTATCTTCGCACATCTTCTCCTCTCTCTCTTTCCAACTAACTCGTAAATCAGATCCGGGGTCACATAGCAGGCTCTTCTACCCCCTTCCCGCTACGGTACGTGCTTTCATTTTTATCGCGAGAAGATTATTTCAGCCTTATTTTCTCCCCTCGTTGACTCGCATCGAAATGTGCCTACCCACGTACGGGTCAATATGTACTCAAAACGTGGGTCATAAACATACCGGTTCCTTCTGTCTTTTCGTAGGCGCGGGTCCGGCTGGCGTGGAATATTATTAACAAACAGTTTTTTTAGCGAAAAATCGAGGGCAAAATTACGACCAACAAGCATGAAATTATTCGCCAGGAAGGACCAAAAAATGATATCCTTTGTGCCGCAAGGTTAGTTTTCGCTCGGGGGGGTGTCGAGCAGCATGTTCATCTACTACGGTGAGAAAAAAATAGGAAACGACGTGTAGCATATTTGTGCGTCTACAAATGCTGACGGCGTATGTATTTGTAATAATAATTTTAGAAATTGTTTTTGACCTGCGGCGAAACAAACCCAAAACGTGTTCCTTATTCGGCGTAAAAAATAGACCGCACCATTTTTTTCACCGTCTTGGTCGAAAAAGGGTGCGGCGCTTCAAAGCTATATGATTGTGCGTGCGACAAGCCGGACCAAAATCATTTCATCTCGTGGTGCGCTATATACGCTCAATTCTGAAGAAGAAACCGCTGCGCCAGCGCAACATGTCATACCACCTATTTCCGTCCCTGGTTCCAACCATAACGCCCATCTTACAGTAAAAAAACAAGTAAACGTAATCCATCAGTCACTCACGTGTGTGTGTTTTTCACATTAAACCGTTCTTTCTACCCGTCGACATCCAGCACAACCAGTGTCCGTGCCGATTCTTCAATCCTAGAAGAGACACAAGTTATGTGGTCACACAGCTACGCCACAGAGATACTACGTTGCCACGTACCGGTATGCAGTAAGCACAGCAGTGGGCAATGCGATGCCATGTAATCAAACTAGATACGACAGGCACGACATACACATTCTATTCGTGGAATATTGTCAAGTCTACAACAACAGTATTGGTAGTTGTTTGTGTTCCGAGAAGTTCTCCACTTTCTGTCAATCTTTTTGTTAGAACAGCACCACACATTGTCGGATGGCAAGCGTAACAATAATATTAATAGTGTCATACCGTAAAATTGGTACAAAATATCCATCATGCATACTACACATACTGCTGTACTGCATGCCGTGTTGTACCAACCAGCGCGCTCCTTTTCCGTAATGTAAGAAGGGATGCCGCGATTTTCCAAGGCGCCCCCGCCGCTGCAACGATGCCATCAAGTACGAGTGTAATGCGTAGTATCTCTAAGTTCACGTGAGATGCCTGTTTTGCTCACAGCCGACGGAAATCATTATTTGTAGTTCATAGTCTCTACCGACGGAAATTAAATGGCTTAGTTTTTTCAGAGGCAGAGAGAAGAGAAGGACGGCCACATTTCGTTTCGTGCCCCCGTTCTAGCTTCTCGTGATAGGTGCACGATTAGAGCACGGACGGCACTGCTCGCTGCCGATTTGGTAGGCCTACGTAGAGGCTAGGCCTACCGTTGTCCATGCATGTGGCGCGCGCTCGCTTGGAGGCGCTCGGACGAGTCCTCAGCGCGGGAGATACGACCCTCGATGACCACGTTATGGAGAGTTTTGCGATCGCCGATCGCCCGACGAACTAGGCCAGGCCGGCGGCTCTGGTCACCAAAGACCGGAGACCTTCACGCTCGACCTGTGACGGGGTCCCCGACTCCTGCGGCCACGCGTCGGCCTACCCCCCGCAGGTGGAGTCCTTCCCAGTTATCCCGGGGCCACACTGGCCCCACCTTTCCGACTACGTCGCCCTCGGCGGCTTTGTCAACGCCGAAACCCAGCAACCTTGCCTTACCTCCACCCTGGCGGCCGGGGCCGGGGGTGGCGAATGCCGGCAGTGGGGAAAGACCGGCAGGCGCCGCTACGATAACACCTGCGTGTTCACTCATGTCGGTCGAGCTCGCAAGATGGGCAGCAGCAATAAGCGCAAGTCGGCTACCGGCGGGGGGGGGGATCGGCCGATAGCGGCGTCGCAGCCAGCAGCGCTGTATCCGGAAAACCTTGGCCAACACGGCCAAGGCCAAGGGCAAGGGCGGGGGCTGGGGGTGGCGGTGCAAGTGTTGGGAGCAGCGGCGGCGGCAGCACCAGCTACAGCGGCAGCGGCAGCGGGGCGTCTAGTTTGGGGGCAGTCTCACTCGCTCGGCGGCGGCCAAGGCTGACGAACAGGGGGACGGGCCTCGCCCCTCGGCGGAGGCGAGGCCGATCGTAGGGCGTACGGAAGCAGCAGCGCGAGATGCGCAGCCTGCACGTCGGGGTCAGCATCCGTCGGGAGCCCAGGTCCTGGGGCAAGCGGGCATCGCACTATGCTCAGAAGTTCTGGCAGCAAGCTCATCCGCCAGTCGGTTGCGCCGTCGGCTCACCAAGCTTATACGTAGGGTTTCCGGTCTTGGACCTTTTGGGGGGGGTTTTCCGGGGGTTACTGAGGGTAGCTCCGTATTTCGACACGCGCCTCCATTCGATACGGATAAGATCCAGGCGTTGCTTGAGTTCGTAGCTTGGTGTGCGTCGGAGGGCAACCAAGCCGGTACTATTACTAGTTACTGGTAAGCTATCAGCCGTGTCACACTTCCACTGCGTAAACTTGCAAATAGAGTTGCCCACGTCGTCGCCGCTCGTTGAACGTGGATTCAAAGGGGGGTACGGTCGCACAATGCCGCCGGTACCCCATAAGTATCTCGTCGACCTATGTGGTGGGACACGTTGTTGCGAGAACAGGGCCTGGCCTTGTCGTGGGGCCCGGGTGGCCGAGTCCTTTGGCTGTCGTTGGTATGGGGCTACGGGTTTCATTGCGAGGTCTGACGAAACATTCGCCTCTTCGTCCGGAATTGTACACCCCGTGCATTGCTTGACGAGGGGTGACGTAGAGTTAGTCCCGGGGGAGCGGGGGTTGACCTCGTTGCAGGGGCATCAGGCTACCGGCACCGAGGTCCCCTTTCGAGGCCAGAAAGGCGACCAGGCTCAGCAAGGGTCGGTTATCGTGAGCACACGCGTCGACGCCTTCGGGGCGCGTTCCGGGGTAGGAGCAGTCGGCGGTGCCGTCGTTCTCATGGTGGAGTTGTTGTCGGCATATCCGACGTTGCCAGAAAGCGCCCCCCTGTCGTCGTATCGGTACGGTAAGGAGGTCAGAGTGCGGGGGTACGCGCAGGCCGTCGGGGCACTTCGCGAAGTGGTAGCGGAAGCTGGAGATGATTCCAGAGAAGTTGGCCTCCACTCATTGCGTATCGCCGCAACCGCTACGCTGGCGGCTGGGGGGGGAAGTGCCGAAGAGGGTGGTCCAGAGAGAAGGTACATGGAAGTCTTCATAGTCTCCCAAGACGTACAGCCGCAACAGGCCAGAGGACGCGGGTATCGTATCTCGTAAACTAGCAGAGACGGGAAAGATAGGGCACAGGCAGCCAGGTCAGGGTACTGTTTGGGGCCGAACACCGTAGTATCGACGCGACCTCGGATTTGGGGTATGTCAATGGTTTCCTACCATTGGGGGTCTAGGTCGTCCGAGACAGCGTTTGTTTGAGCCCCGGCCAGTCGGCTGGGGGGGGGAACTCCCGGGTACTACTGGCAATACGATAGGCAACGAGAGTCAGCGGCCGGTGTCGCGGCTCTCGTACCACGCCAGTAGATCCCCCCCCCGAACGTCGCAGAGAATAATAATAACATGGCAATTCGAAGGATTTTCAACAAAATGTAATGTGTCTACCCATTATTTAGTACCTGGTAGTGTTTATGTCCCATTAATACTGGAAGTATTTATGTTCGTTCATATGTGTATATACTAAATACGTACCAGGGTATGTATGTATGTATGTATGTATGTATGTATGTATGTATGTATGTATGTATGTTTTTTTTTTTTTTTTTCTCATCCCATTCATTATCTTCGCACATCTTCTCTCTCCTTCCAACTCGTAACTCAGATCCGGGGTCACATAGCAGGCTCTTCTCCCCCCTTCCCGCTACGGTACGTGCCTTCATTTTTATCTCGAGAAGATTTCAGCCTTTTCTGCCCTCGTCGACTCGCATCGAATTGTATGTATGTATGTATGTATGTATGTATGTATGTATGTATGTATGTATGTATGTATGTATGTATGTATGTAATGTTGATGAGGAATAGGATATACCAGGTATTGCTATTATTTAATAAGATGAAATGATGTGGGGAACGGAAATAATTAATTCGGAAACGGCTCCCAGAGAAGCGTATGAGGAATACTGCTGATTCACGGAAGGATATTCGGTTTCTATTGGGATGGTATCTACACGCTATATTGTCGGAAGGGAAGCATATAATAATGCATGTACAACACGCGCGCGTACATACATGATAATATTAGTCGTAAAGTACAATTAAAATACCATAGTACTAAATTAAACTGCTTTATGTACAAGCATATACCCGCTGTCATCACACGGCACACAAAACACCGACACCCCCCACCACCACACCAACACCGCGTCCGTGAGAAAAGATGAGGAAAATCCTAATATTATTTATGTACCAGGTAATAAGTGACCTCTTTTTCTTTCCTCCCCCCCACAAGCGATCACGGGAGGCGAACAAAAACGTTCTCATCACTCTGGGAGTCTCATCAGCAGCAACAGCAACAGCAACAGCAACAACAGCAACACAACGACATATTTGGAGAACCGACACACCAAGACAAAGCACGAGGAATCGACCGCACCCCGCCTCTTGAATGCGACGATAGAGATGTATTATATATGTACCACGCGGGTGGGTGTACATGTAGAATTACGGGGGACCATAGTTAATAGGATCAAATATTGTTAGTAAAAATAGTTAAATATATAGGCTTTTATGTATACCATAGGTCCTATTAACTATGGTCCCCCGAAATAGTATATCAGGTACCTGGTACCTGGTATGTATTATTGCTGTGTTCTTCACGTACCAGGCGGTACCTACCTGCGGTATGTATGTATGCGAGATGTACCTGGTATATGTTTGTTTCGATATTATTATACCGTTAATATACATTCATGCTGTATGAAATATAACGAATAACATCATGCATGGCTGCGCGTGCGTCGTGTGCATCTCCCCACGTTTTCACTTCGGATACATCTACTACGGGGGACCATAGTTGATAGGACCTACGATGCACACAAAAAACCTTTCTAGTTCGCTATTTTCACAAACAGTATTTGGTCCAATGCCCCACCAGCAAAGATGTCGGGAGACGACAGCACTTTTATACCCCTTGACAGACACCCCGTCGTCATGGCTAATGTCCTCTGACAGACAGCCTTGACAGCAAAAACACGGGGATGCTAAGAAAAAAACGTTATTCGGAAATGCCTGAAGATATTATTATTATTATTATTATTATTATTATTATTATTGCCATCCGACAATGCCAGCATGAGCTTTCACGTTCGATCAATCAAAACATTCCTGAAAGAAAAAATCGCCGTATACGAAGGAAACCTATGCACCAAGTCTATCTACCTCATATGTCTACTTATTTTATGTCTTATCTACTACCAGGTATACTCTAAATGTTGTCTTCTCTCCCCCTCCTACATATCAATTGTTTGTTGTTGTTGTTGTTCTCACATTAACTCACAATTCAATGCAGTCCGTGGTCGCAGGACAGGCTCCAATAACTCTGGAGTGGAAGAAATACCTCAAGTAAAAACAGAGGCAAAAAAAAAAAAAAAAACAGGCATACGCACTCCACCACTGCGGACACCAGGGAAGCAAAAAGGAGACTATTAATAGCAGACAAAAACCTAAAAAAAGAAGATGAAGCTAAGCAAAACAAAAACAAAAACAAAACTAAAACAGACGCAGATAGCAAAACGCGAAAAAAAGGCAAGGCAAAACGGACCATACTAACAAAGACACAAAGAGGTACAAACGGGAATGAAAGAAAAATGAAAACAAAGAAGGGACAAAAAAGCGATAATCACGGGCGGGGGGGAAAGAAAATACCAAAGGCAGGCACTGGAGCATACAGATGGGCAAAGTTGCCCAGATGGCACCATGCTAGTTACTTGGGTCCCAAAGAAAGGAGTGCATCATGACGATGATGGCCATAACCAGGCTTCAGTCTGTTGGGCAGACCGCCTCCCCTCCCCCCCCCCGCCATTCCCCCTCGTCCCCCTTTCGCCCCCCCCCTCTTCCCTGTCATTCTGCACACTCGCGTTGGCGTCAACGGCTGTGGTCGTGGTCGCAGCTATTCTATGCCGTTCTGCCGATGCCTCCTTCTCATCTGTATGCCATTTCCGCATGAAGGCCTCCGCCCCTTCCTCGACCCGTTGGAACCATCTGCCGGCTTTCTGTGCTGTCTCGCGCCACCCTTCGAGCTTGATGCCGAACTCCTTGAGGTCCTCCTCAAGGTACCTCATCCAGTCCCACTCCTGTCCTCCGGAGTAACCCTTACCCCCAACCATCTCCCTAAACATCACCCTCCTCGGCAGACGCTCCTCTCCCATTCGTGTCACAAAGCCCGCAAACAAGAGCCTACGTCTGCGTACCGTCGTCTCAACGCTTTCAGATGTTGTCCTGAGAAGCGCGCTAGCATAGGATAGAATGTGGTCTTCGCGCTTTCGTTTTCGCCACCCGATGCATCGGAGGAGCATCTTGTGGTGGACCTCCCGTAGCCTACCGTAATCAGTCTTGCTCGGGCTCCAAGTAACGCAACCGTAGAGCAACGTTTCGATCACCTCGGCTCTCAGCATTCGCACCTTCAGGCGTAGGCGCACACCCGGGCGGTCATAAATTTCCATCTTATACCGTCCGAAGCATACCCATGCCCTCTGGAGTCGACGCGTTACCTCGACACTTCTGCCCGTCCAATCTGCGCTGATAGCCCCGCCCAGATACACAAACTCGGTCGTTTGTTTGTACACTTGGCCGGCGGCGGTGACGGTGAACGGCACGTTCCCCCCATCTTTCGTTTGCAGACACATTATCTCCGTCTTGGCCTCCGAGACCGTCAGGCCGAAAGCGGCACATGCAGACACGATCACCGTCATCATCCTCTCCAGGCCGTTGGGTGATCTCGATACTATGCCTGCATCGTCGGCATAGAGCATAGCCCACAGTGTCTGGGCCTCTTTATCATTCCCCTGTCCGTCGGCGTGCCCGACCCGTGCCTTCCCCCTCTTCTTTTTCTTCTTCTCCTGCTTTTGTTGGAGTTGCACCAAGCTGTCCGTGATGGCTTTATCAGCAGCGAAACGTTTCTCCGCCACACGCAGCACCGCTGTAAAAAACATGTTGAACAACAATGGCGCGAGCACACACCCTTGCCGTAGGCCCTGTTTCACGTCGAACATATCTGAGCACTCGCCGTCATCCAGCCGCACGCATGCTCGCATGCCGTCGTGGAATTGGCGGATAACGGTGAGCATTCTAGGTGGCACCCCAAAGCGAGCCAAGACAGCCCACAGGAGGGTTCGGTCGACGGAGTCGTAGGCTTTGGTGAGGTCGACAAAGCACATGAAGAGCGGAGTGTCCTTCTTCCTTGCCAATTCCTGCAAGCGTCGCACCACGAACATCATGTCGACCGTCGATCGTTCGGGCCTAAAGCCACACTGCTCCTCCGGCAGGATGCCTTCCCGTTCGCAATAGTCGCTGAGTCGGCGCGCGATGACTTTGAGGAGCACTTTGCCGGCATGCGCGACTAGGGAAATGCCACGATAGTTACCACACTCCGTCCTGTCTTTCTTCTTGTGCAGCACCTTAATCGTTGCATCTTTCCATTGCTGCGGCACGACCCCTCCCCTCCACACAGCGACGATAATCTCGTAGAAGCTTCCCAAGGTGTCCGAGTCTCCCTCGTCGGCCAGGACCTTCAGAAGTTCAGCTGGGAGACCATCAGGCCCAACCGCCTTGCGGTTCGCCATCGCCCTGATCGCGTCTTCCACCTCGTATCTAGACGGGACGTCGTCCAGCGGACTGCACGAGGGCCAGACCTTGAGCTCATCGACGATAGTCGGATCGAGGGTCGATGACCTTGTGTTTAGCAGCTTATGGAACCACCTTACCCATCGTTCCCGGATGAGGCCTACGTCTCGTAGTAATCTACCTTCCTCGTCCCTGATGTACTGCGAATGGAAAGTCCTCTTTCCTTCCACATTCATCCCCTTAAGGTGCTTGTAGAACCCAAACTGATCACCTTCTTGGATACGCCTTTCGAGTTGACGGACGTATTCCTCGAAGAACTTCTGCACTCCGTCCGTCCTCGCACGTTTGAGCTGTTTAGTGGCAATCTTCACAGCTTTTCGCAGATTTTTGTCTTCCGGGTTAGCACGTAGTTGCGTCCTCGCATTTTCCTTCTCCTGCCATCGTGAGTGCACCTCTGCTTTTACCTCTTCGGGCGTACACCAGCCCAGCGGCCCTTGTTTTCGACTGGTATGAGGTGCTAGTTTAGCAGCAGTCGACAGCACGGTCTCCACTAGAGCAGTTGCCTTATCATCGACACTCCCAATTGTACCAGGCGGTGGGGGGGTAAGTTTGGTTATCTCCCTATTGAGGTCCGCTCGGAGACCGGGGTCTGCCATCAACCGTTGTAGATTAATAGCTCGTTTTCCGCTGCCTGCTTTTACCCTCCGATTCGGCGCAAACCGACCCAAGAGGCGAATATTGCAGACCACGAGGTTGTGGTCAGATTCATGCCGATCCTCTGGGGGTTTCCGTACTGTCATGTTGCGAACCAGGCATCGATCAACTTGCCGAGTAAGGATGTAGTCTAGCCTACACTGACCCTTCCCGGAGTTTGGAGACTGGAAAGTGTACGACACTCCGCGAGTAGGTGTGGCAAAGAACGTGTTGAGGAGCGCAAGCCTGTTGTCATCTGCAAGGAGGAGTAGTCGCTCTCCGTTGTTGTTCAATTCATCGCGCCCGTATTTACCCATCACCTTACTGCCGGCACATCCGCTCTCTCGCTTGCCGGTGCGAGCATTTGCATCCAAGAGTACAAGTAGGTGATCCCCACTTGGGACCCCCGAGACGACTTTGTTCAGTTCGTTCCAGAATTGATCTTTCTCGCGAACGGGTGCATCCAGTATCGGCGCATAGCCGACAACAAAAGAAACAGCATTTGATTTGCCCTCAAGTTGAATGCGAACTTTCATCAGTCTGGCACTAACGCACTCCACCTCGAGACCATCCTTGCCCACACCTGCCACAATAGACTCCCTGACAGCTAGTCCTACACCATGGGTGCCCTTCCTCTCGTATTTGCTGCCGTCTGCTCCAGAGCAAAAAATCGTGTATCCAGCTGCTGTGAACGTGCTATGCCCGTCTCGCCTAGTCTCTTGGAGACCTACGACATCGCATCCTAGTTCCTGGCATACCTTCATGATGACCTCGCTGTGGCCGATGCCATTTTTGCCGTTGAAGGCGAGTGTGCGAACATTGAACGTACCCACGACGAGTTCCCCAGCTCTGTACCTAGCCCTAGCATCTGAGCGTAACCTTCGAGCTTCTCTGCGACCTTTCCGACCTTGCCTCCTCTTCTTCCGTGCAGCGTGTTTTTTCTCCTCTACCCTCCGCTTTTCCCAGGCGGTGGGTTTCTTCCGTTCCGTGTTTTTTCGCCCGGCCCGGTTCGTGCCGAGGTTCCGACGTGCTGGGGGCAGCAATCCCAACGCGCCTCGACGCCCATCATCTCCTAGATGACGTCGAATGGGGTGCTTACTCACGTGGATCCTAGCCTCTCTTCTCCGTTCGCTACGAGTTCCACGCTTTCCGCGACGGTGATACGACACGGCTACCGCAGGCAATACTGCCGCGTGGAAAAAATCCGCGAGAAAATTTTCCGCCATATCGCTGGCCATCACCGCCGGCTCGACCATGCTCGAACGCTAGTTAGACGCGCAAGCAAGGTCAAGGCCGCGCTCCACTGGGAGCTCTAGCACGTGTTGGGGAAGCCGCAGGCCGGAGCTCCACCCCGGCCGGGGAGCAGCCGAGGGAGTATGTACTCGTTGCTTCTATTCTTCAATCCTAACCCGCATCCAAGCTCCATCCCCACGCCATCGGTGTGGGTCTGTCGTCTCCTCCCCCCCTGCTCCTTCTCGATTCCTGACGACCCCTAACCCCTTTAGCACCGCACTCCCATATGTGGGGACAAAGCACTCTAATTACAAGTAGTTTGTCCCCAAAACGGGACTGGGGTCCTACTAAGCTGGAGTCTGAATCGTGGTACCCTCCTCGAAATGGCCACCTGCGTGGTCACCGAGACGATTTGGAGTAGTAGGCGTTCCTTCACCATTTTTTTCCTTCCCATCGACCCACCTTCCCCCTCCCCCCCACTACACTACTAGCAGCCAGCTGGTCGACGAACTTACTGCCCTCTACCCCGAGACGCCCAAAGCTTTCCACCGCTAAAGTGGCAAGTTTGTGACTCCGTTCGTCAAAAGACACATGCCCCGGACGAGCGTAGTGTTGGCGCTTGCGCGCCTCGGAGGTAGAGGCAGCTGATCCATCTTGATCGGCACTGCCTCCTCGCAGGTGTATCTGCGCTATATATAGAGGGTCCGCATGGGCGACGTCCAGCAGGATGGGCTTCTCCCTATACTCCCTGGTAGGAGCATCCCGTAGACCTCCTCTCCTGACGACAATGTCCATCCATCCGCAGATTTCGGTCTGCGGTGAACGGTTCGCCGCTTTCCACTTGGTGTGCAATTCCCAGCCGATTCAACGTTCGGGACATCGCGTGGACGAGCGGTTCGTGTTGATTTACCTCCGCCCTTGCTCTGGGACAGATGCGCCCGCGGCGAGTGTCCACGTCCACTGCGTCGCAGCAGGGGCACCTCACTGCCACGTGTTCCTCTATCCCAATGAACCGCCTTCCCATGCCCACAAACTCTTCTGCGGGTATGACCCGGAGTGAGTCCGTTGGTCTCGCCCGAAGGCATGCCGTAGCTCCAGCCCCCTGTAGGCTCCTATAGCGAGCCTTGGCGAGGGCTTTGGTTTCGGTCCCACCCATCGGGTTGCCCGGTTCGGGAGGGCGTGCTGTCTCCGGGAGCTTCTCCAGCGAGGCAGCGCGGGTTGCGTGCCGACGTTGGTTACCCAACTTGCCCAACTTCTGTTGGACTTTGCGTGAGTTAGTGGTTATCGCGTCGTGTGCAGCCAGCATGTCGTTCTCTGGGGGTCTTGGGGCCCTGTCCCCCTCTGCGCCTAGACCCCATTACAACCAAGATTCGTGGACGATGCCCGCCATCGCTTCCTGTGACACCCCCCATGCATCCCTAATCTCCCGCAAGCTGTCTCCCAGCTGAGCAATGATGCTCGATTCTGGGAGCCCCCTCCTCAACTTATCGCCTAACGGGCCTGTGAGGTCTGCTAGGACCCCCGGCAAGGCCCCCACCCTGCTCCCGATGGATGCCGACATTCTCCTTGCTTCTGTCGACGGCAGCCCTAACCCTCCCGCTCCCGTAGAAAGGCGTGCTTGGGCTTGCTGGTAAGGTTTTGTGAGTCAACCGACTATCTATCCGGGCACCCCTCCTGGAAAAACGGTTGTGCCTCCGCCGCTCCCGGTAGTTGAGGAATTTCTCGTGCGCCCACTGGGCCCCGTTGTCTGCTCTTTTACATGCTTCGAGGGACAACCCCGGGTCCAGGGCCCTTTCGAGGTAACTCGTCCGTTGCTCGAGAGATTCGACGGCGGTGAGGGCCGCCGCCCGTTTGTCGGACATGTCGAAAGTATAGTGTGTTTTAATATATATATATTTATTTTCTGCATTTTGACACGTTTATTTCCGAGTCCGATCTATCTACAGAAAAAGGAAATTTATTTGCAGAGTCTCGATGTTTTAAAGCAAACTCCATAGCGCTATCATACGACAAAATTGAAATCAAAACTGATGTGACGCTCGTGGAGATTACTCCAACCAACATCCCTCCATCTCATCCACCAAAAAACGACCACTCCCCTCCTTAAGCACCCCCTAAGAAGCAGCTACCAAAAACCCGCTGCCCATCAAAATGGCTGGTTTATAACTGCTCAACGCGCATGTTTCCACACGCAGAAGGTCGTGCGGTGTTGCGGGTCATAGATTGTGTATGTCGTGCCTGTCGTATCTATTACGGGGGACCACAGTTCACAGGACCTATGGTATATACATTAAAACCTATATGTTTATCCATTTTTACTGACAATATTTGGTCCTGTCAACTATGGCCCCCCGTTTTTTTTTGTTTTTTTTTTTTTTCCATCCCATTCATTATCTTCGCACATCTTCTTCTCTCTCTCCTTCCAACTCGTAACTCAGATCCGGGGTCACATAGCAGGCTCTTCTCCCCCCTTCCCACTACGGTACGTGCCTTCATTTTTATCGCGAGAAGATTTCAGCCTTTTCTTCCCTCGTCGACTCGCATCGAATTGTGCCTACCCACGCTGCAAGGCGCTCTCAACAATTGAATCCCTTTTTTTATTTTTGCAAATAAAGTCAAAGTCCGACCCTCCTAGGGCTCGAACCCAGGACTCAAACAAGTAGAATTCGAGGTTAACCACTTGAACCACCGGGGCGACCGACATAGTATGATGACATGGCTTTGCATTGCCCACTGCAGTGCTTACTGCACACGTGGCAACGTAGTATCTCTGTGGCGTAGCTTTGTGACCACAGAACTTGTATCTCTTCTAGGATTGGAGAATCGGCACGGACACTGGTTGTGCTGGATGTCGACGGGTAGAAAGAAAGGTTTAATGTGAAGAACACACACACTGCTATATCGGTAGTAGTACGAAGGAGAGAGTCGCTGCGGTTTTTCTCTCTTCGTACGTAGCTCTTCTACCTCCTCCAACCCTTCCCCCCCCCACACTACTACTACTACTACTACTACTACTACTACTACTACTATTACTACTACTACTACTACTACTACTACTACTACTACTACTGCTACTACTATTATTACTATTACTACTACTACTACTACTACTACTACTATTACTACTATACTACTACTACTACTACTACTACTACTACTACCACTACTACTACTACCACTACTACTACTTACTTACTGTTACTTCTCTCCCGTACCCCTGACCCTGCCACCTCCAACCGCAAGGGCCCAGTCCTCCCCCCCCAAGCACCCAAGCACTCCCGAAGAAGCATCCACCAAAAACCCGCTGCCCATAAAAATGGCTGGTTCATTACTGCTACGCGCGTGTTTCAACGCGCAGAAGATCGTGTGGTGTTGCTGGTCTACACTGCTCTCGGTAGTGCCTAGGAGAGAGTCCCTGCCGTCTCGCTATCCCTGCGGCTCTTCCTCCTTATAATAATATTCTCCAACCCTTCCCCCCACATACCACTACTATACTGTGTTACTTCTCCCGTACCCCCCCCTGACCCTGCCTCCTCCGACCGCAAGGGCCCAAGTCCTCCTTCCCCAGCACCCCCGAAGAAGCACCTACCAAAAACCCGCTGTCCATAAAAATGGCTGGTTCATAACAGCTACGCGCATGTCTCAACGCACAGAAAGTCGTACGGTGTTATATTCTGTGTAATAAAGTATACGAGGAGTTTAGAAAAACAGTCATACCTGGTACCTGGTATTTCTTTTTTTTCCTGGACGTACGTATACCGACATTTTTTGCTCCCACTGCAAGAAATTTCCTATAGTTTAATCTTGGTTAACTTCCAAGTGGTTTATACCTGAAATGCGTTCAAGTTTTTCAGCCGGCTGTGTGGGTTCTTGTTGTTCGTTGCTCCGCTGTGAAAACAACAACACCAACAATCATACACCAGCCACAGCACAGAGTGGATTCGAGTGGATGGAGCGGACACAACATGTACAACTATACACGTATATACATGCCACGCCTCTGCAACATGCCCAGCAGCAATTAATCGTCTCAAACAGTAATGATCCAAAATCGGTACGAGTATGCATCCAGGAGATTTATACGTACCTATTCGTCGAGTATATCATAACTACGAGTATAGTGGTGGGGTAGTAGTAGTAGTAGTAGTAGTAGAAATTACAAGTAATAGTAGTATTACAACATGCAGTCATGCTATTATTTATTTAGCGCTGTGCTGGCTGCTGCTGCTACTGCATGTACATTGTTGTGCTGCTCTGCTGGTGCTGCTGTATATAATTACCCTCCGCACCGCTGAAACACGCTGCGCGTAAGTATAAGAATTCAACTACGTACTACATAGTAACAGTAAATGGAATATGTACTATTATACGTCGCCCCAGGGTAGTATGTAAACTGAAACGTCGTAGTACTACAGCTATTATTAATAGTGTAGCTGTAGATTGTTTCTTTTCGTTTCACTATTTCATAGAATGTGTATGTCGTGCCTGTCGTATCTAGTATGATGACACATGGCTTTGCATTGCCCACTGCAGTGCATATACTGCACACGTGGCAACCTAGTATCTCTGTGGCGTAGTTTGTGACCACAGAACTTGTATCTCTTCTAGGATTGAAGAATCGGCACGGACACTGGTTGTGCTGGATGTCGACGGGTAGAAAGAACGGGGTATAAGAACACACACACACACACACACAGCAGCGGTAGCAGTAGTTCGTGCAACAACAAAAAAAAAGTTTGTGCATGCTAAAATAATTATTCTGTCCCCTATCCCCTAATAACAAACGCCAATATATTGTTTTCCACCTGCAGGTGTAAAAGAGATGCGTTTATTTATATGATCTCTTCGTTGGACATTAACCCTATTAGTATCACAACTCCAAGGACTTGCGATCCTGCGTAACCAAGGCTCTACCGAACCTTGACAGGCGAAAGCGGCGTACCACAGTGCCCGGCTTTGTGTTGGTTGAGCTTCCGTCCTCCGTCGCCTGCGCCGTCGTCGGTTCAGACTCCGGGGGGCATTTTTGGCCTGCTGACAAGAAGAGTCGGTCAAGCTCACAGCACAGCAGGCAGGCAAGTCACAGGGATTATTCACGACAGCGGCAGACCCGCCTGATTGTTCAAGCCGCGCTGCCCTATTTCCCTACGGTGAACCGATCTCAGCCCAGGCCTGGTGCGAGCACCGGTGGTCGGTGAGGGCATCGGGTGCAGCTGGGCGGACACCTACCTCCTGTCTGTTTCCCCTTTGTTTTTGGGGAATCCGTATTTCTGTGCTTGATCTCTCTGCCCCCCTTTCTGCAGCGGTAGCGGGCATATATCATATAGCCTGTGTCTGCTGTACCGGCTTGCCCCAGCTAATCCAAACTCGCAACTTTGAGGTCATGCCCTAGCGTCGTTCGAGTGAGCCACCTGTTGCGAAATATTGCTTGCTGTGCAGGGAGCGCTTCTGTTGCTGCTGCTGCTGCTGCTGGTGTTGTTGTTGCTGTTGCTGCTGTCGGTTGGTGGGTCGGTGGGTGCCTCGAGTGTGCCCTGTACGACCGAGGTTTTTCAACCAAGGCTGCTTCGAGGACTCTGTTGGCTGTTGGTTCAATGACGATAGTGGCAGATGAACAAGCCGCCTACAACCCACCCCGCGTGTGCCTCGTCCCTCGTCTCTTGTACGCACCAGAAGTACCGCCGACCCTGTCTCCCTGGCTGCGTTGCTTGTGGTGATCGTGAGATGCCCGACAAAAGCTAAGCGAAGCTCTTCCCCCGCCCAAGCCACACCTAACAATTCGACACCCCTCCTGCCTTGTGGCTTTTGCGGCTTCTTCTGTCTGCTGTTGCGTTTTTTGTTTGTTTGATCGATTGCCATCGCAGAAGAGCCAAAAAAACAATCAACTACGACTGAGTACTACTCATCTCCTGGTTGTAGGTCCAACAATCCAAAAACACACCGAACACAACGCCACAGAAGCAGCCACCGCCGCAACAGCAGCAGCAACAGCAACAGCAACAGCTGCAGCAGCCAACCAGCCAGCCAGCCAGCCAGCCAACCAGCCAGCCAGCCAGCCAGCCAGCCAGCCAGCCAGCCAGCCAGCCGGCTCTTGTTTTTTGTGAGAGGGAGAAAGGGAACGCAGCGAGGAGCGAGCAACTCCGTTTGTCTGCTGAAATTCTTGAAGCGTTCGGGGAGGAGAGGGGAGAGGGGGCTAACCTTGCAATCAGAGAGCCAAGCAGGGAGGGACAGGCACCTCAGCTACGCCGGCTCGGAGTGCGATGGCTGACAGAGGTACGTACACAGCAGCAGACAGCAGTACAACAGTATGTAGGTCGTATTTTTGTGTATCCTTCTTTTTAAAGTGTATAATATGGGGTACCTCGTATCGTTCAATCAATAGCCGAACGGATCGCATTCAGGGAATGGTGCTGTCGGTCCTGTCGGTGTTGTGAGTGCGTATACGTTTATCATGGTACCATACCGCTGCTGCTGCTGCTGCTGCTGCTGCTGCTGCGTGCATGCTTGACTTGACTGCCTGGTATCGTATATCCTCACGCACTGCTGCCGTTATTGTAGTGCGTAAGGCGCAATTCGCATGGATGGGTACGCATCAGCAACCAGCAAGCGATCGGTATATCGATATATACGTACTGCTGCTGCTGCTGCTGTTGTTGTAGGACGATACGAGTTATATAGAACGAAACATAAAAAATGAGTATTCGTGCCAGGTATCGTATCAAGATCACAAGAACTACTCTGGTACGAGGTACGAGGTAGTGCGCGTCGCTGCTGCTACACCTATCATATGTTTATCACGACTATCATACGTATCCTACAGCAGGATGTATGGCAGTATGATATGATATGTATGTTGTGTGACCACGGACTCCTTCGTCTGAGAGTTAATGTGAGAACAACAACCACAATGATAAGTACCAGGTGTGACGTATCCTACAGCAGTATACCAGGTATATCGTACCTGGTACGTACGTATAGGTATACCTGGTATATTTATGATACTCGACGTACCGGTACGTACCACGTACGACGTTTGTGTTCTTGTGTGTATCTTGTAACCCAACATCCCATTCATGGGGAAAATAACCCACGCAATTATCAGGGACGTGGTACTGCACCTTTTTTGTGTCAGACAGTCCAGGAAGAGATGGCGATCGTTGATATTCGTGTGGTACTAAGGTTCGATTGCTCCTTTTTTCACTGCATATCCGCGAGTCTTCACTCTGACAGCACTCCAGATAGCAGGCAGGTGTGTTCCTCTTTCGTTTTCACGACTACCGTGCGTTTCGTACGGTGCAGGCAGCACTTCAGACAGCATCCGCTGTAGTCAGCAGCCACGAGTTGGTTATAATGGTGGGAACGGGGGTACTCTTATGTTATAGCTGAGAGGATATACTCGCGGCCATGTTAGTTCAGTTTGCACATTGGTTTTAGCTCGTGTGCGCTCGTGTATTTTGAGGCAGCCGAATTTCCGATTCTTTTTTGTTTTTCGGATCTTCCTAGGACTCCAACACCTTTGTGTGACCACGGACTCCTTCGTCAGAGAGTTAAATTAAATTTAATGTGAGAACAACAACAACACGTGTGATCTACTTTAACCAGGTACAGCAGTAGTGTATTATCTATAATATTAATACCTGGTAGTATTTATTATTAATAATAGTAGTATTCATATTGATAGTACCTGATACATGCCGCACAAGGAGGCAGGAGGCATGTTTGTTGCTGCTCCCGTAAAAAAAACAAAACAGATTCGTACTGCTGTTGCTCGTACAATACGTTTCGCCCCCGACGGAGGATGATGCTGATGCTGTGATCATGCCTCCGACCACGCTGTACTATACGTACGTACTCGTGCCACGCGTAGATACCCAGGGGTCAGGGATGGGCACTGCCGCCGCAGTGTCAGCCCCATTCGGTAGATGATAGATAGTTGTCGTCTCATCGAATTCAGAAAATAAATAATTATTTACTACCTGGTCTTTTTTTCGCATGCATTCATACATAATCCAGCCTGGTACCATTACACACTGACTCCGGCCCGGGCCCAATCAGTACGTATGCTGATGGTCGCGCAGACGCGTCATACTCGTGTTTCGTCTTTCTCCGTCCCGCCCATCCTTATCCTGTGGGCAAATGGTACGACAGCAAGTAGTTGGCTCTCACCAGGAAACCTACCACAGACCCAATACTGCCCTTCTCTTCCTCTTTTCTTTTCCCCACTCCTTCCGAATTCCGAAACGCATTTTCGGAGGTTTCCGTAGTATGATATATTTTGATAGCATGTTTCATTGACGTACATCCCATCTCGAGTATATAGAGAGAGAGGACAGGAGAGGATCAGGTTTTGATGACCACAAGAAGTGGAGAGGGGAGGAGAGGAGAGGTTCAGGGTGTGTCCAAACATAATAGAAAAGCGCGATCAATAATCGAATTAGTTTCGATTTCGATAAAAAATGGCCAAGGTGGTCCATACATGATCGAAAAGTGAAGATAGAAATTCAGGACAAAAGCAACGGAGAGCACAACCTACTTGGGCCGGCCGCATCTGTGAAACACATGCCGGCAATCAGGCGCTCGGTAACACAGATCCACCACAGAAGCAGGCAAACGCGACGGCAATTCGATTCTGGGACGTCGCTGGGCCTCCCATGGAGGTGGTGGAGCGTCCAGCGTTGACGCCCCGGGATCAAACTTTAAATGAAACTGAGAGCGAACTTCCGACCTCGTTCTCGAGGGCATCATCCTCAATTTTCCTCAAAACATAATCGCGTTGGCTCGAACGCCGGGAAACAAAGGCCCGAGAACGTCGGGGCTGGTGTTTTGGTTCGCCGGCTGGCTGTTTGCGGGGTGCCTGTGCGGCCGTGTCGCCGTGTTAGCTGTGGGTTGGATGCTGTGTGCGGTGGTCCTGATGTTGGTATGTAGACGTGGCTGCGCTGACCAGTAGGACGCGCTGAATTGTTGCTGTTCGTGCGATCGGTTTGCTCTTCGATTTACAGCCGCCAACTTTTTGAGTCTGGCATTGGGTTATAAATCGTTCACTTTTCTCGGAACCTAAAAAACGAAGGTGAGCATGCGTGGGCGAGGGACCAATCAGCGCCTTGTTTACAATCATTTCGATTTTCGATTTTCGATTTCGACTCTGTTTGGACATGCCCTCAGGTAGTTGGGGGGACAAAACACTTTTGATGGGTTTCCGTGATATGATACGGCGTGCTTCATTGGCGTGCCTACTATCTCAAATAAGTATAGAGAGGAGAGGTTCAGGTTTTGATAACCACATGAAGTGGAGAGGAGAGGAGAGGTTCAGGTATATCGGGGGGGGCGTGGAAGAACAAAAAGTGCCATTTTTTTTTTTCAAGGTTGTAGTTCGTACTTTTTCTCAGACAAAAAGCGTTTGTTTTCATATATTTCGTGAAGAAAATTAGGAAGTGGAAGGAAACAGAAAAACTGAAGAAAGTAGAAGAAAACACCCACAAAAAAAAAAAAGTCGGCGCTCGAAATGCGATAACAGCAGTGGGTACTCGTAGTACTTTTCGTGCTCATAGAGCAGTATGATACGTACATCTGGCGTCTGTCTTTGGTTTCTGCGTGTCTGCCCCAAGCAATGTCACGAAATGCCTCCACGGGGGTACAACGAGCTTGAAAAGAGCGAGCTACGAATGTACTCTATGATATACGACGATGCAACGCGCTTCGTTCGGTCGGACCGTTGCTCCGCTCGCTCGCTTTCGTCCCTTGCGTGAACTCCCCCGCGACGTTACCCGGTTCGTTCGCGCCTTCGGCCTTCGTCGCTTTTACCTACAGTACTGCAGTACTACTGTTCACTTCCTTTCGCGGGTTCGTCTCCTCCTGACTTGCAGTAGGCAGACATTCGGCCCGTACAGCTCAGCTCTCGAGGCACGCCGCGGAAACGAGCTCTATCACCGATGTAGATAGATGTAGGAGCCGAGCAAGGTCTAGGAGTATCAGGTTGTCGCCACATCGAAGATAAGCTTGGAGACAGCGTGCTGCATGCAGCGTCGTGTGTGTCCCCCCCCCCTGCTCTGCTGCTGCGCAGAATACCACGCGCTTGTTGAAGGCGGCTCCGCTCGGAACCACCGAACACCGTCAACCCGCAGCACAGAGCGTCTGTCGAGCGCCGCCCCTGTCCTCATTGCTATCCGTAAGCAGGATTGTCCGCGAGCCGAGACGGGGAATTGGGCTGAGGATGGGTGTCGTCGTGGCGAGGGTAGGGGTGGGGGAGGAGCTGTGTGGGCTGTGCAACCGAGCCGTGTGGTAGCGTGTGGTGTGTCGGGAAACTTTCCCGGTGGAATTTTGTGCCGGTTCTTCCGCCATACGTCGTATTTGGCGACTGCCGTAATTCGCTGATAACACCGCGGACAACGGCCGTGAGGGCCTCGGTGATGACGGCATGATGCCTGTGACACGAAGCACATCCGTTGTGTCCCCACCCACCTTCAAGCGCTTCGAAGCGCATTCGAGGATCTCGGGGTTCCGTGCATCTATGTGGCAAGCCAAGCGCAACTCTCAACTTACCTCGAGTAGGATTCCGCTTCGTGTTTTGGGACGCATTCGCAAGGGTTTTGTTTTGTTTTTTGTTGGGATGCCACGTCCCAAAACGACGCTCACGTATGTTGACGCCACAAGAGTTGGCGGCATCGTCAGGCACGCTCGGTCTGTAGATAATCTGTAGTCACTGCCAGTAGATTACTACTGCCAGCACATGCTGCCGTGCCAGTGCCCAGCCCCACGTGGGATACTCCTGAGATATCATGAATGCATACATGCCGGCTCGGCTCGGCTCGGCCCGGCTCAGCGCTTTTTTATCATGAACACCCTGAAAGCAGTATATTCCATCACGGGTTAAAGGGATTAGTACAGCAGTGGGCGCTCGGTGTTAAGAAACGTCGATTTTGTGTCCAGTGGCCGGGCTCAAATGTCTCATTGTTTCCTAATTTTGATATAACTCTATTGTGCGAGGTATTAGTAGAATGAAGAGTTGCACTCTTGAAAGCTGTGTGTCTTGAGACAATTTTCTTATTGTTCGTGCCGATCTGAGCCTGTGTTTCTCATCGCACAATGTTTCTTGATTGCGGGCGCCCGCTGCATTGTATTGGCCGCCTAGGCTACGAGTGGATCGGAATCCAGAATCCCAAACAAAGCTTTCTTCCCCGTTTTGCGGTGGTGAATCCAACACATGGTTCTGGCTTTTTTTATGTTCCAAAACCCGCCCGAAGAAGCAAAAAAGACGTGATTTTCGACACACCACGAACCGCTGCCGCGAGCCCTCGCCTCTCGCTACCATTTCAATTTTTCTGTGGATGTTTGCTTCATTTCTCTTATTAGAGTCCGCGCTGCCAAGTTTTAACCCTTTTAGAACCGCAGTCTCGTTTTGGGGGCAAACCACTCAAATTTCAAGCAGTTTGTCCCCAAGACGGGACTGCGGTCCTAAAGGGGTTAAGGACCGTAGATTGTTCGTGTCTGAAGGTCTCGCTTGCGAGGTGAGAGCGTGACCCAATTACCGCACGTATCAACTTTTATTTTTTCTTCTTTTTTTTCGGATCGAAAATGACGAAATGACCTCCTGTGTTGTCCAGCGAAAAAAACTGAAGAAAAAATGGGCCAGGCTTCGTTCGCGCCCCGAGCGAAACCTCCAACCCGTTCTCTGCGCGGCGAGGACTCGCGGCGGCGGTGGGTGCTGTGTGCGACAAACACCGTTTTTTTTTTGTTTTCATGTGGGCAGCGTTCAGAAATGACCCTGTCACTACCGACGGTACCGCTCACTACCGACGGCACTGCTTGCGGGTTTCTGCACGAGGAAGGGAAACCCTGTTTCTGGGTTGTACTCGTATATAGATTCCGGTATCATAATAGCCAGCCGTAGGGTCGAACGTAGCGTTCAGCACAAGCGCTGCTCTCGGTCGTCGCCTGACAGAGTTACTGTGGTCGGTCACTCCCATAATTTGCTGCAGTTTGGGTCCGTAACTGCCGTCATCGCGCTCGTTCTATACGAGTGTATTATCTTATGTTTGCCTCAGCGGGATCCATTGGCACCTATCTCTCTGACATGTCAGAGCTCCAACTTGAATAACGCCTCCTTCTTTTGCATTAGTTGCCGACGAGCCTTCGTTCATGTTGGTTTCATTTCAGAAGAAGAGCCTTTTTCTCCTTCCTTTCTTGTTTTTGTTTCGTTGTGGGGATTTTTTTTTTTGTGTGCGTACGAGCGTGTTGTCGTCTCGAGCATATATATGCTACCGCAAGCACAGCATGGCGCAAGTAACCCTGCACAAAGCGGCGAAACAGCTACTACTTCGTGGGACCATAGTTAATAGGACCAAATACTGTTAGTAAAAATGGTTAAATATATACCTGGTAGGTTTTTATGTATACCATAGATAGGTCCTCTTAACTATGGTCCTCCGTAATAACACGTGCCGGTCAGAGCGCGACAACGCAAGCTTGCAGATATGCAGAGTTGGCGAGAGCCGGCGGGTCGTCGGGCATCTATCTGTACAGCTCGCCCATGATCTCCGAACAACCGAAGGAATCGAAATCTACCCGGCCCCCAAAGTTTTTCAGCATGGAGTTCTTAGCATATGCAAGTCGCCTGTTTGCACTGCACCTAACAGTACTACGGTATACACGAAAACCTATGTATTTCGCTATTTTTGCTAACAATATTTGGTCCTATTTATTATGGTCCTCCGTAGTAGTGAAATTGTGGGCCTCTCTCTCTGTACCCTTAATTCACGTTTTGTTTTCTTCCCTGGTGAGCAAGCGTGGCGGGCGGCGGAAGCCGCCGCCGGAGCGCCGCCCCGCTGTATGCGCCAGCCAGGTACCAGGTGTCAGCTACCATGGTTGCATATTGTTGCGTTCGCGATACGTTCGCTGCATTCGTTCGTATCTGGTATACGCATGTGCATTCAGTACGTAGTCACCCACAGACACGAAAGAGAAAACTTCCGTAAACCAGAGTTAAAAGTTCTGTAATTATTTATATTACGGGGGACCATAGTTAACAGGACCTATGGTAGACATAAACACCTATATGTTTTAAGCATTTTTAGTGACAACATTTGGTCCTGTTAACTATGGCCCCCCGTACTAGTAAAAAATATCGATTCCTGTATACCTGGTACGTATCATCGTGTGCTTGCTTGGCTTGACTATCTCCCCTGTTATTTTGTACCGGTACCAGGTACCTGGTACCCTGGTATATCAATATTAATAGTAGTGCTGCACGTGTTTCCCCCCCGTCCTTTTCCATGTACCTGGTATTGTTTCCCGCCATTTTTCTCTCTCCCTCCTCTTCGTAACTGTAGCTCGGGTCGGGGTAACAGAGCAGACTCTTGTCCTCCATTCTCCCACTGCGTGTACCAGTAAGTGTCTTCCATTTGTTACCGCGAGAAGGCTACGTACGGTACTTCTGTAGACACCCGAACCTGATCATAATTCCAAGTACTTTGTCCCTCACCTCCTTTATTTGCAAAAATAAAAAAAGGGATTCAATTGTTGAGAGCGCCTTGCAGCGTGGGTAGGCACAATTCGATGCGAGTCGACGAGGGAAGAAAAGGCTGAAATCTTCTCGCGATAAAAAATGAAGGCACGTACCGTAGCGGGAAGGGGGGAGAAGAGCCTGCTATGTGACCCCGGATCTGAGTCACGAGTTGGAAGGAGAGAGAGAAGAAGATGTGCGAAGATAATTAATGGGATGGAAAAAAAAAAAAAAAAAAAAAAAAAAATAGGAGCACAGTCCTCAACGAGTCAAGACTGACGTTGGCCTCTATTAGACACTTCTCCAGCTCCTTCCCGATAAAAAAATAAAAAACAGATCAGGGGGTCACTATAGAGCGGATAGCGTATCACCACCACCGCCACCACCACCACCACCTCGTACTGCTACCGCTACCGCCTTCATTAGGCCAACCTAGACGAACGTTCACACAGTTCGGACACATGATCGATTCCCACTCCCATGGTCTGGATATTTCACAGGCAGATGATCATCTATTATTCCCGATCTTGTACGTACGATCTATACCGCTGTGAGCTCGTGTTGCCGGCTGGGAGATGTATGTTCTGCTGCATGATCTGTGTAGCACATGTTTTCTGGGTTGGATCTGACGTAATGTAATTCGTTTTCTCGGGGATTGTTGCTCAGTCGGCAACGCCCTTCACACAGCGGCAATAGTACGCGCAGGCGGAGCAACGCTGCAGTCCGCAGATGCAATTTTGCCCGGTTCGGGTTCGGGTTGTTACGAGGGACCAATGTTAGTAAAAGACCAAATATTGTTTTTTATTTTCTTCTTTTTTTCATTTCAGATTTTTGTTTTTTTGGTTTTATTATCTTTTGCTCTTATTTTTCCGGTCTTGCTTGTGTTGTGTCCTCGTACCCGGTACGCTGACACGTCACTTGCTTGACACTTGAATTTGCGATTTAGTTTTTATTTTTGGTCTAACTCTGTCTCACAGCCTGTGACCACATAGTCAATTTATCTCTAGGATAGGGAATCAGGACGGACACTGGGTGTACTGATGAAGCTGGGTAGAAAGGACGATTTGATGTGAAAGACAAGGACAATTGTTGGTAAAAGTAGTGAAACATATACCAAGGTTTTTGTCTGAACCGTAGGTCCTACTTGGCATGGTCGCCCGTAATAGTATTTCTCAGGAGAGGAACTATTGTTAATACCTGGTAGTTATTTTTTAGACACGAGCCTGTCAGAGGATCTGACAGATCGACGCCGTTTCCGACCCTGCTCCCACTTGGCACCCGCATCCCACCCCGACCTGATCCCACTTGGCACCCTGCTCCCACCCAGTGGTGCAAAAATACAGTTAGCCGCCGGCAGGGCCCACTAAGCCACCAAGGCACCCTGCACCCACGCGACCTTATGCACCATAATCGGTGTTTCCACCAGAATGGCCACAGCAAAAATGGTAGAACACCAAACTAAAACTCACTATTTACCGGGGACCGTAGTAAATAGGACCTACCTGGTATGGTATGCACACAAACCTATATATTCCACCTATTTTTACCAACAATATTTGGTCCTATTTATTATGGTCCCCCGTGATAGTATAAATAGTGTCCGACCTGTGGTTTTCTCCCACAGGCTCGTGTCTGCAAATAACTGCGCCCGTTTTCGATACGCACGACGTACCAGGTACTGCTGTCTGTGGGTCTTTGGATCGCTCTCATGCGCGTGAGCACAGAAACCTTGTGCGTGCAAAAACTACTGGTACACAACTTACTTTTAATTAACCCTTTTAGAAGCGCAGTCCCGTTTTTCGGGACAAACCAGTCAAATTCCAAGTAGTTTGTCCCCAAAACGGGACTGCTGTCCTAAAAGGGTTAAGTCGTTAATAAAATATATATTGGCGCCACCACCGCACCACTGCTGCCGCCCGTGATGTAACGACCCACCCCGCGTATTATTCAGCGGTATGATTCGTACGAGATGATATTCTATGATATCATATGATATCGCGCAGCTCTCGAAGCTAAGTATCAACCTCTTGATCGGTCGAACTCACAACCAGCGTTTTTTGTACGTACCAGGTACCAGGTACCTGGTACAAGGTACCTGGTACGCACGTGAGTCTTTCGAATTTTCGGATTTTATTGCGAGTGTATACCTCGATTTTTTCCAGTACATCGTGTGCATGATCGATCCTACGATAAGAGACTTTTTCTTGCGTAAAAATTGATTAGCGGAAAGCGCGAGAGCGCGAGTTAGCTACGTACTTTCGATGAAAATCGACGAGCACTGGGAATGCTGAACCCTATGCGCGAAAGAAAATAAAGGCGCGTACCCGGGAGGGGAAGAGGCGACACCTGTGACCACGCCTTGTCCAGAAGATCGCTGAGCGTAAACTACGAGTTACTAATAATTAGGCTGGAAAGTAACAGTGATTATATGAAAATATATATATATATATATATATATTTATTTTATTTTTCCATCCCATTCATTATCTTCGCACATCTTCTTCTCTCTCTCCTTCCAACTCGTAACTCAGATCCGGGGTCACATAGCAGGCTCTTCTCCCCCCTTCCCGCTACGGTACGTGCCTTCATTTTTATCGCGAGAAGATTTCAGCCTTTTCTTCCCTCGTCGACTCGCATCGAATTGTGCCTACCCACGCTGCAAGGCGCTCTCAACAATTGAATCCCTTTTTTTATTTTTGCAAATAAAGTCAAAGTCCGACCCTCCTAGGGCTCGAACCCAGGACTCAAACAAGTAGAATTCGAGGTTAACCACTTGAACCACCGGGGCGACCGGCTTCATATATATATATATATTAATTAGAATACTAGCCTACGCACAAGTGTTGGATATCGAACGAGAGTCGAGCTCGAACGATACCGATAAATAAATTTATCGTACTCGGTACGATTTCGATTTTGATACTGGTAAATTCGAAACTTTCGTTCAGGGTTATAGTTCGTCGCATAGAACATTCGGGGATGCCAGAGCAGAGAGGGGGCACGATACATGGAACGTTCCGATTCGATGTCAAACTCTGGTACGCAAGCGTCTGCGAGTACTCGCATGCTGCTGCTACTGCTGCTGTGTCCCTTTCTACACCAATGGCAGCAGTAACACAGCAGCTGCTGGGGGTTTCTAGGTCCTGAGTGCTCATTCTGGTGTAATCGTAGTGTGTACGGCGGGGGTATTACCTGTTGCTCGTGCGAATTCGTGCAACATTTCAGTGTGGTATACAAGTGTCGCATGAGGCTGTAACTTTATAGTGGGGTGGGGTGGGTACGGGCTGCTGATGTGTATGTAGGCTCCTCTGTTGTTTGAAGTACAGCAGTGCAGCCGCGCTCTAAACTAGCGACGCGGTGGCCGTCACGGCGAGGTATTGACTGCAGAACTTGACACAGCAGTGTAGCAGCTCTCACCAGTTCAAGTGGTCAACCTCGACTTTTACTTGTGTTTGAGTCCTGGGTTCGAGCCCCAGGTGGGTCGGACATTTGACTTTATTTGCAAAAAATAAAAATAAAAAAAGGATTCAATTGTTGAGAGCGCCTTGCAGCGTGGGTAGTGGGCACAATTCGATGCGAGTCGACGAGGGAAGAAAATAAGGCTGAAATCTTCTCGCGTTAAAAATGAAGGCACGTACCGTAGCGGGAAGGGGGGAGAAGAGCCTGCTATGTGACCCCGGATCTGAGTTACGAGTTGGAAAGAGAGAGAGGAGATGTGCGGAGATAATAAATGGGATGAGCAAAAAAAAAAAAAAAAAAAACTGTCCCGATATGTATCTTATTTACGTATATCCACCGCCGTTTTCATTATTAACTCTTTTCTAAAGAGATGCAGTCCCGCTTTGGGGACAAACCCCTCATATTCTGAGTAGTTTGTCCCCAATTCTCCCCAATACGGGTCTGCTGTCCTGGAGGGGTAGAATTTAATATTAGTACGTAGTACGGGGGACTATAGTTAATAGGACCAAATATGGTTCGTAAAAAGGGTTGAATATATAGGTTTTTATGCGTAACATAGGTCCTCTTGACCCTTTTAGTGCCGCAGTCCCGTTTTGGGGGGAAAATACTTGAAATTTGAATGGTTTGTCCCAAAAACGGGACTGCGGTTCTAAAGGGGTTAACTGTGGTCCCCCGTAATAGTATGAATGCACAAACGGTTCTTATTTTTTAGGACGAAGTATGTTTACGTAGTGTACGAGTACAGCAAGCAGAATTATGCTGCCAATCGTTGGAGTGTACGACCATGTTCATATACATGTGTGCACAGCTGCCTACCCGGTACATGTCGACATACTGAATGTTGATGTTGAACAAGGCAAACAAAAAAAAGCCAACCTGTGTCGCGGCTGGATCAAACAGAATCGGTTGATTGGTTGATGATCCGCGCTTTGCAAGTCGAGTGATATGGGTGGGGCATCGGAATGCGCCGGTCGCGCCTTCCATGTTGTATGACATCAGTACCTTATACGACTGCAGTGTATATAGTACTGGTCGCCCCGGTGGTTCACGAATTCTACGTGTTTGAGTCCTGGGTTCGAGCCCCAGGTGGGTCGGACTTTGACTTTATTTGCAAAAATAAAAATAGAAAAGGATTCAATTATTGAGCGCGCCTTGCAGCGTGGGTAGGCACAATTCGATGCGAGTCGACGAGGGAAGAAAAGGCTGAAATCTTCTCGCGATAAAAAGGAAGGAAGGCACGTACCGTAGCGGGAAGGGGGGAGAAGAGCCTGCTATGTGACCCCGGATCTGAGTTACGAGTTACAAGGAGAGAGAGAAGAAGATGGGCGAAGATAATAAAAGAGATGATAAAATAAAAATATATATATATATATATAATATAACACCCCCCCGGCTGATACTGCTTTAGGGTTTTCGATTTTTCATATCCCCGGGTGGTATACTGCTGTGGGGGTGTGGTATGCACCGTACCCCCACACCCCGGGTGGTATACTTTTTGTGGGGTGTGGTATGCCCCGTACCCCAGCTGACCAAGGAAGTGGGTGGTCGTTTGGGATTTTCGGATTGTTACCACCCACGGATGGTACTTTGTCTGAAACCTGGTAGGATATACAAGGCGCTTCGCTCCGCGGGCGGGCCTACGCCGCCCGCTACGCTCGCTCAGGAAGGAAAAAAGTACATCAAATTATGCGAAGCGAACAGAGGTCTACGATTGAGTTTAGTGTTTTCAAGGATCGTAATTGCAAACCGGCATCTTGATAATGCCAAGAGTCCCGCCGCCATGCTTCAGGAAAAAACAGCTCCGACGTCAGCGTGGATGCCACATATACGCTTCGCGTCGCGGATGTCGTACGTACGTACATACACCCCAGGTAGGGTACTACTGTCTGTACTTATTTTCTTATTTCGATATGCTCTATGTCTGTACTGTATGTACGAAGAAAGCGAAAGCACAGCACGGCACAGCAGCAAAAACAATGAAAATGAAACCGAAAACTCAGGAAGGCAAAAAATCCCCGTCCCCTCTCGTGTAATATTTTTCTGCATGGTTGGAACACCTTACACCCGGTCGAAAAGAAGAAAAGAAAAAATCGCACAGAAGAGCTTCTCTCTCAGCCTCGTACGCCGCCCGCCCCCCTCGCGACCACCTCGCCACCGATTCGGTCCGGGTAAAGCTTTTATCACTCTCTGCCACAATCAGCCCCGTCGCCCGCCCCGCGTGAAGCCCGGTGCTCACCGTGGCCGTCGTTCGCCAGCTCGATAACGTTGGTGTTCAAACTGCACACCTCCCTCTTTCAGTTTCAGCGTGGTCGCAAAAATAAGCACCGCTTGAACATTATCTTGCCCTCCCGAACGACCTTTACAAACTCGTACATACTCTATCAACAATCATAAATCGAAGCGACACAAAGTCCGTTTATCCACCCCTCGTGTCTCGAGGCACACGCGACGCCTAGGCACGAAAGCGGCGACCGCGCTCCTTGCAACCCCCCCTCTACCCGCCAGCACCCGCTGGCACCCGCGAGACGGTTCCGGGTCCTCCCGCGATGCCGTGCTCGGAGAACACGCACGCACACGAAACGAAAGAAGAAAAAAGGAAGAAATGATCGAGAAAACGAAGAACTGCTGGAAAGGTCCGGCAAGTAATGAAAGGAGGCGGTTTGGAAGTGGGAGCTCTAAGAGGCCAGGGATGCACCAACCGAGCACGCTCAGGGGTTGTGATCTAAGTATGTAGTTCTATATTATCAAGGTGGCGCGATAGCAGCAGTGCGAGATCCCTCCTCCCAGATTGCTAAACCTACTCAGCAGCGGTTACAAATGACGTTCAACATTCAATCAACATGCAACAACAGATTTGCAATGCAGCACAATGAGACTGCAGAACCAACTACTCCCACCCTCCCACCGTCTCCCATCATCCGCCAGCGAACTCTAGCTGACGAAACTCTAGCGGCAGCTATTATTTATGCCACCGGCTATCTTCTTAGGCGTCCAAAACAGACAATTTGCGGCGCGGCGACTGTTTTCAACACGTTCTTGACGCCGCGACCTTCGTTCGGTATTCTGAGAGCCAGATTGTTCTACAAGGACGCGCCACAAGCACACACGAGTTGATCGAGTGGAAAACCGGTCTAGGATGGGAATGCTTACATAAGACAGCACACCTGTTCGGTATTCTGAGAGCCAGATTGTTCGAGGGCGACGCCACATCCATAAACACGAGTTGATTGAGCGGAAAACTGGTCTGGGATGGGAGTATTTGCGTTGACACACCGCAGCGGTGGCGGTAGACTGCTATTAATACTACCTGGTATATTCACTGGAACTGGCGCATCTGCTGATTATGAGGCAGTACCTAAGGGGCTGTGGCATTCACCCGTGTATTCCCTGCCCTGGGTGATAGCTCGGGTGGTCGTTTGTAGATTTTAGAAGAATGGCCACCCTGTGGGTGTACTGCTGTGGGGGTGTGGTATACAAGATGGGGTGTGTAACATACACACTGCTGCTGTATCGTATGCGGTAGTTTCACGCGCCCTTGGGAAGGACATGCAGCAGCACTTACTCGCACATGTATCTTACCACGCGAAGCTACGGCAGCAGTACCCGTGGGTTGTACTGCTGTAATACATGTGTTATGTAGACTGAGACTTCCCACTCCCCCCCCCCCCCCCGGTAGTGTGATGTGCAGCCGGTTTCGTTGTGCCGGTGTCCGCTTAAAGAAATGCTTGGCACACACGTACCGACGTTGTACCGCTACTGCGGCAGATGTTAAATATTTGTATTCTCGCAGTAATGCCCAGTGGGTGTAACGGTATTGCCCACAGGGTCAAACATCAGGGAGCAGGACATTTTTGTTTTGGTAGTGATATCGTGGGGCTGGCATTGGCACAGCAGTAGTCGTACTGGCAGTGTGATATCGTGGGACTGCCAGTAGTAAAATCTACTGATTGACCCGGCAAGTAAGTATGTTCGCCAGCAGTTTTATATCTTGTGATTTATGTACAGGAAAAACGCCGTACTAGAGTGCGGAAACCCACAGCCTATGTTCAGGAGCACGAGGAAGATCGGCACATCATCGCCACACGTTGCACGCGTTAGTCTTGTTTTTTTCTGCGTCGATGGCCGTAGGCCAACGCGGTATTGAGCCCCGATTATGATGGGGAATGAAGCGAAAACGCGCCCCCCCCCCCCCCCCCCCCGCCTGGAAATTAAATCAACTCATTGAAGCTGTCGTCCATATGCAAGTCCGCCCCAAAAGCGGTTCTTAGTAGGATGCAGCTCACCCTTCATGCGACTCGCCAGACACCTCACGGCGCTTCGCGCTTGGTGCAAGCAATGTTCATGCCTGGTCGGTGAAAACCCGACATGCTCCGTCCCGGCATTGTAGGGATGCGAGGGTCTATGGTCATATGACTACGGCCATGCATGAGATCGAGTACAGCTCCCCTATCGAGTACCCCCCCCCCCCCCCCCCCCCCCCCGGCCTCTGGCAGCGCCTTTAGCCCATTTAGCACCGCACTCCCATATGTGGGGACAAAGCACTCAAATTATAAGTAGATTGTCCCCAAAACGGGGCTGCGGTCCTAAAAGGGTTAGCGGGGCCCCCTCACTAGCCGGGGAGGGCGATTGATCGCGCATAGCTCGGCCGTCTCGCTTCGCTTGGCGTTACGGGCCTCGCTCGGCCAGTATACTGGTGCAATCCAGGACAGTTGGGCGCCCGCACTGTACCCTTTTAGGACCGCAAGTCCCGTTTTGGGGATGAACTACTTGGGATTTGAGTGGATTTTCCCCGAAGCGGGACTGCATTTCTAAAAGGGTTATTAAACATTATGTTGAGAAAACTAGGCCCAGATCGACACGAACAAAAAGAAAATTGGTTTTATGACAGAAAGCTTCAACATAGTGGGACCAACTATTAATAACTGTAAGTCCTACCTGGTATACAATATAGTTACTACTTGTAGATCAAGGCCGGAAAAAAAGACACGTGAGTCTGGACACTGGATACCAAATTGACGTTTCTTAACCCCTGCAGTACCGCAGTCCCGATTTGGGGGCAAACCAGTCTTATTCCAAGTGACTTGTCCCCAAGACGGGACTGGTGTCCTAAAAGGGTTAACACCGGGCGCCAGCTGTGTGTTCACTGATTAAATTTGACGGCAGCTGTAGTGTAATCGTTGCTGACGGCGTGTCTTAACCCCCCCCCCCCCCCCCCCAGAGAAAATCGGAACGAACCGAATGGAACGTTCGTTGCCACATGAATTGTTGCTGATTTGGTTATCGAAAACGAGTACGTAGATTCAGTGCAGCCCGAGAGATAAACAACAAATCTTGGGAAGCTGAGGGACAAGTGTACCGTGTATATACCCCCATTTTCTTCTCTCGGAGGACTGAACGGCCAGACCGAACGGGATCCAATATGATAGCGTCTCATTTGATGCAGATGGACACCACCGAAGATGGAACGTCGACACCAATTTGCCTTTTTGGCATGTTCAGAAGATAACGTGCGTGCCGATTCGCCTGGCGAGGCCCAGGATTTTGCCTGGTCCGAACGAAGGTCCGCACGAAGTCCGAACGAAGGTCCGAACGAAGTCCGAAACGCGTTTTGTTCGTGGGGAAGGGAACGAAGGAAAACACGTTTTTTTTATCGGAACAAACATCGGAATTGTATGATGAACATGATGACCACATGAAACCACGAGCATTCCTCGTTCCGTTCCGCTCGTTCCGGTGGGTGATGGGTGCTCTTCGGGGAGGGTTGAGACTTGAGGCACGCCCTGACTGACTCAGCCAGTGTGTGTGTTCTTCACATTAACCCCTTTAGAAGTCCAGTCCCTTTTTGGGGACATCGCACTCAATTTCCAAGTAATCTGTCCCCAATTGTCCCCAAAACGAGACTGCGGTCCTAAAAGGGTTAAACCAAACTTTCTGTTCTACCCGTCGACATCCAGCTCAAGCAGTGTCCGTGCCGATTCTTCAATCCTATTACGGGGGGCCATACTTAATAGGACCGAATATTGTTGGTAAAAATGGTCAAATATGTACGTTTTTATGGATACCAGAGGTCCTATTAACTATGGTCCCCCGTTTTAGAAGAGATACAAGTTCTGTGGGGCCCAGCCCCATGATGCCGTGCTTTCTTCGTGATTTCTGTGTGACCACAGAACTTTTATCTCTTCTAGGATTGTGAATAATCGGCACGGACACTGGTTGTGCTGGATGTCGACGGGTACAGAAAGAAAGAACGGTTTAACCCTTTTAGAACCGCAGTCCCGTTCTGGGGACAAACCAGTCAAATTTCAAGTAGTTTTGTCCCCAAACGGGACTGCGGTTCTAAAGGGGTTAATGTGAAAACACACACACACTCTCTCTCCTTGTGTCACATGTTGACATGACAGATATCATGATTTACGTTGATATTCGTGTGGGAGTAAGGTTCGATTGCTCCTTTTTTCGCTGCATATCCGCGAGTCTTCACTCTGACAGCACTCCAGATAGCAGGCAGATGGTGTGTTCCTCTTTCGTTTTCACGACTACCGTGCGTTTTGTACGGTGCAGGCACCACTTCAGACAGCATCCGCTGTAGTAGTCAGCAGCCACGAGTTGGTTAGTGGTGGGAACGGGGGTACTCTTATGTTATAGTTGAGAGGATATACCCACGGCCGTGTTAGTTCGGTTTGCACATTGGTTTTAGCTCGTGTGCGCTTTCTTCATCTCGTGTATTTTGAGGCAGCCGAATTTTCGATTCTTTCTTGTTTTTTCGGATCTTCCTAGGGCTCCAGCACCTTAGCGTGACCACGGACTCCTTCATCAGAGAGTTAGTGTTAGAACAACAACATATCATGATTTGCATCACTTTTGTTTTTTTTTTGAACCATTGTTATACCGTCTCGAAACTATTAATAACATGAATGGATATGCCCATTCACGCAGTACATAAGAATCACCTATATACGAGAAAAATCTAGGAAAAATCTACAGGTGGTGCAGACCTTTCGGGCCTTTTCATCCTGATCCCTGATCCCAGCCGCACCCTGATCCCTGATCCCACCCGGATCAGACCCCATGTGCATATGGTACCTGGCTACCTTCCACAAGGTTCAGAAATGAAATTATTGATAGCGCTCCGCAGGAGCCTACGCCGGAGGCCCACGAGAATCGGCACGGACACTGGTTGTGCTGGATGTCGACGGGTAGAAAGAACGGTTTAATGTGAAGAACACACACACACACACCAGCTACCGTAACCCCACCGACAGGCATCCCACGGGGTAGTGTTTCGACCCCATGGGGCCCGTTCTACGATAGACGTAGCACATTTCCGCTATTTTTTTTCTGAAAGACGGGCCCCTTGACCAGAAATCGTCGGAATGCCAATCTTGATGTCGAAAAAAAAACGTTTTTGTAGACTCGGGGCCACGGGATTATTCGCCGCGATGCAATTTGATTTTCGCTGAAGTCAGTGCCCGGGTGAGGTAGGGAGCTCCTCAGGTGAGCAGCCTCGGAAAGTTTAGGGCGAAGCTCTGTCGTAGAACTCCTCATGAAGGCGGAAGGGGTAGTTCACAGCCACGAGAAGAGCTACTATCACGGGGGGCCATAGTTAACAGGACCTATGATACACATAAACACCTATATATTAAACCATTTTTACTCACAATATTCGGTCCTGTTAACTATGGTCCCCCGTAATATCAATAAAGCAAAATCGAACCCAGAAGAAGCGATAGACAGGATGAAGGTGTCGGTTGTGTCGGTATCTAATGCGAGGCGCTTCGCTCCGCGGGCGGCCTACGCCGCCCGCTACGCTCGCTCAGGAAGGGAAAAGTACATCAAGTTACTATTAATATGCGAAGCGGACAGAGGTCCATGATTGAATGTAGTTTTTTTTATTATGATCGTAGTTGGTTGCGAACTGGCGACTCGATAATGCCAAGAGTCCCGCCGCCATGCTTCAGGAGAAAACATCTCGGACGCCATATACGCTCCGCATCGCGGGCGGTTGCCGCACGTACGTACGTACGTACGTACATGCCCTAGGTAGGGTACTTCATTTATTATTTTGATATGCTGTGTGTACGAAAAAAAGAGAAAGCACAGCACGGCACAGCGGCACAGCCTTGGTTCTTTGTCTTACTCTGTTCACAAGCAGTGGTGTTTTTCGTTATTTCTTCTTTTTTCCAGCTCGTTCTTTTTCAAGTGTTGGCCACCTCGCCTGCGGGGGGGGGGCACGACAGATTGTTTCTCTTAGATTTTGGTTTCATTTTTCTTCTTTTTCTCTTTCGATTTGTCTACCTTGTTTTTGTTTTCTCTTTGATTGTTTCGTTTCGTTTCACTATTTCATAGATTGCGTATGTCGTGCCTGTCGTATCTAGTATGATGACATGGCTTTGCATTGCCCACTGCAGTGCACACTGCACACGTGGCAACGTAGTATCTCTGTGGCGTAGCTTTGTGACCACAGAACTTGTATCTCTTCTAGGATTGAAGAATCGGCACGGACACTGGTTGTGCTGGATGTCGACGGGTAGAAAGAACGGTTTAATGTGAAGAACACACACACACACACACACAGCAGCCGCGAAGACAATTTAAGATGAAACCGAAAAATTCGGGAAGAAAAAAAGTCCCCGTCCCTCTCCCGAAATAATTTTCTGCCTGATTGGAACACCTTACACCCGGTCATGCAAGAAAAAAATGAACAGCAGAGCTCTCTCAGCCTCGTACGCCGCCCGCCCCTCTCGCGACCACCTCGCCACCGATTCGGTCCGGGTAAAGCTTTCCTAACTCTCTGCCACAGTCAGCCCCGTCGCCCGCCTCGCGTGAAGCCCGTTGCTCACCGTGGCCGCCGTTCGCCAGCTCGACAGTATTGGTATACTCAGACTGGGAGCGATCTCCCTCTTTCAGCTTGAGCGTGGTTGCTAAAGTAAGCACCGCTTGAATGTTATCTTGGGGATTTCGAACGGCCCTTACATCTCGTGCATACTCTTATCCAAAAATCACAAATTGAGGCCAGACAGAGCCCGTTCATGCATCCCTCGTGTCTCGAGGCACACGCGACGCCTAGCCATCAAAACGGTGACCGCGCTCCTTGCGAGCCCCCCTCTACCCGCGAGCACTCGCTGACACCCACGACGGCGCCGTGCTCTCCCGCCGTGCCGTGCTCGGAGTACACGGACGCACATGAAACGAAATAAGAAAAAAGGAAGAACGGGCCGAGAGCGCCAAGGGAATTGGAGAAAACAAAGAACCGCTGGAAAGGTCGGGCAAGTAATAAAAGGAGGCGGTTTCGAAGTGGGAGCTCTGAGAGGCCAGGGATGTACCAACCGAGCACGTTCAGGGGTTTAGATCTAATAAGCGGTTCTATATATGTGAAGGCCAGTACAAAACAAACAGCAGTAGTCATAGGCCCTAGCCTTTAAGGCATGCCTGAAAAAAATACCTGAACTACTGTTTCTAAAACAGGCGTGCCAGGCGTGCCTGAACTACTATTTTCGTGCCTATCTTGCCTACCTTTTTCCAGGCACGCTTTCAGGCATTCAAGGCATAAAAAAATAACGCCGTTAGTCTGGAACTCCCAAAATCGGGGGAAAGGGGATACATTTTTTCAAGAGTCCACAGCCCGTAGCCTTTTTTTGGGGCCACCACACAGCGCTTGTTCACAAAGTTGTCAGGAAACACGTCAAGCAAGGCAAAACTTGCGCTGGCAAGGGTGTAGGGCCGACTGTTCCCCACTAAGACCTAGTAGCTGGGCGTCAGTCAAGTCTCTCTATCAATAGGATTGAAGAATCGGCACGGACACTGGTTGTGCTGGATGTCGACGGGTAGAAAGAACGGTTTAATGTGAAGAACACACACACTGAATGCGCCGAGCGATGCGTCGATGCAAGCTCCTCGACGGAATCTTTCCAAAGCCAACATTTTCCTTGTACGTACTGCTGTGTACTATTACGGGGGACCATAGTTAATAGGACCTGTGGTATAGATAAAAACCTACATATTTGATATTTTCTACTAACAATATTTGGTCCTATTAACTATGGTCCCCCGTAATAGGTATATATGTGCCCCTCGTCATGTTTTGGAGGAAACCGGATCTGAAATTTGTCCCAGGAGGTTTGTGTCTTATCTTGACTATGCGTATACGGTATATAGAAAGGGAGGCCACATTATCAACCGTTGAAGATCGACGGATGGGCGGGGACATTTTGTGGACTGCTGGCCACCTGGAATCGGATTTGTGTGTTTTGCTTCTTTTTCTTCGGATTTGTGCGCGTTTTTTTTTTATGTATACCAGGTATACAGCAGTATGTGTATGAGTGCTGTGTGTGTCGTTCTTCACATTGTTTAACCCCTTTAGGGCCGCAGTCCCGTTTTGGGGACAAACTACTTGAATTTTGAGTGGTTTGTCCCCAAAACGGGACTGCGGTTCTAGAAGGGTTAACCGTTATTTTTTACCCGTCGGCAGAATCGTCGACAGGTATTACGGGGGGGGCATAGTTAATACCATGGTAGGACCAAATATTGTTATTACGGGGGACCATAGTTAGTAGGACCAAGTATTGTTAGTAAAAAGGGTTAAATGTCTAGGTTTTTATCTATACCATACCAGGTAGGTCCTATTAACTATGGTCTCCCGTATAAGGAAAAATGGTTAAATATATACCAGGTACCTGGTACCTGGTAGGTGTTTATGTATACCATAGGTCCTATAAACTATGGTCCCCCGTAATAGAAAGAGCGGTTCAACGTGAAGAACACAGACGACACACACCCAGTGTCCGTGCCGGTTCTTCAATCCTATGACCAGAAGCACAACCAGTGTCCGCGCCAGAACTGATTAGAGAGATACAAGTCCTGCTGTGGTCACGGTAGGTACATGGTGGTAGTAACCGGCACGCCTCATGCACCAAAGAGCATGCGAACGAGCGGAACGGAACGAGGCTGTTCGTGGTCATTCGTCCCGTTCCTATCTAAAATAACGTGTTCGGGTCCATGCAGAATCCTGGGCCTCGCCAGCCGAATCGGCATGAACGGTATCTTTTTGCACAAGCCACGGCAAATTGGTGTCCACATCCATCCATCATTGGTGGTGGTGTCCCATCTATACATCGAATAATCTGCTATTTGTTCCCGTTCGGTCGGGCCGTTCGAATGTCAAAAGGATCCTCCCATTTCGGCAGTGAATGGTACCAGATACTATTACGGGGGGCCATAGTTAACAGGACCAAGTATTGTTAGTAAAAATTGTTAAATATATGGGTTTTTATGTATACCATAGGTCCTGTTAACTATGCCCCCCCGTAATAGATACCAGGTACCAGGTATCATATTGAAGTAGGTACGTATGTAGTGGCGGAATTATAATGTCAAAAAAAAATATTGTCGACGCTGGGCGTTGGGCCGAAGCCGTCGGGGGGGCGCGCGTTCTGAGCGCTGACGCATCTATCGTATATCTTGACCCCGTTCCTTGGAAAGCGCGAAGAGGATCTCGGGGGTTTTACGCTCACTCTTCGTCTCTCTCCGTGAAACACGCAAGATAGTAAACACTCTTCTCTTACTCTAGACTATACCGCCTAGCCCCACCACATCAGAGAACCAGCCACCAACCACCCCCCCCGCCCCCCCCCCCCCCTCCTTCCGGTGATGCAAAAAAAGCAAAACTGGAAGAAAAGGGCAAGTTTTTTGCGATTTTTTTATCACCGGGGTACGTCAGATACCTCCCACCGCAGTAAAAACCAACCCGGATGAAATTCGAAGGAAAAGTTGATTTTGCTTCTTACCTCCCGGGGTGCTTTCTTACATCACACCGCTCTGGTCACTAATATAAGCAACATTCAGGTATCAATAATGAATACTCAACGTTCCTTCTATTTCCGGTCAGAGCGAATTTTCGGTAGGTATGCCTCTGTGTGAAAGACGCGAAAGGTATAAGACGCATGCCCTCGGGGGCGAATTTCAGAGCCGAATTTCAATTTCGTAAAATAAAACAAGGGGGAGGGGGGGGGGGGGGGTGGGTCACACACACACGGCGAAAAATGGTGGTTTTTTGGAAAATATTCCACCGGTCGGACTGATGATCGTTTTCCCCTTAGTGATCTACGTAGATCTGTCAAGGAAGGCAGATAGATAGATAGATAGATAGATAGATAGATAGATAGTCAGATAGATAGATAGATATGTAGACAGATATATACTCGTAGATATATAGATACGTAGATACATAGATACATAGATAGTCATATATATATATATATAGACAGATAGATAGATACGTGGATACATACCAGGTAGATACATAGATAGTCAGATAGATAGATAGATATATAGACAGATAAATAGATAAATGGAGGTACTGTAGTCCTTTTTTTTTCTGAGTCCCGGAGAGCGAGAGGAAACCCGGTTCGTTTCGTCCAAGTTTTCGTGTACCGGTTCGAACCCGGTTCGTTTCGTCCAAGTTTTCGTGTACCGGTTCGAACCCGGTTCGTTTCTTCCACCTTGGCCGGACCTGTCTCTGACCGTCGGTGAAGTGTGGTTTACTCCGAGGATGGCAGGCACCTGAGTCTAGATATCTCTCCAGACTCAGGTAGTGTAGGAGTTGAACCCCCTAAAACCTCTCAGTAGTCGTGTTGACGGGTGGGAGCCGTATTTTCTTCGTGATCTATTACAAGCGGCACCTGTTCCCTGGGCTTGGATCTGTACCATTTGCAGATCGTGCACAACCTCTCTCGACGGCAAACAGCGAGGAACTAGATCATTTATAGTAGATGGATCAGATAGATCATGATCTAGTGCTGTATATTTCCGAGGTGCGAAGTATCCCATAGACGCGTTGCTCGGCGTACTCGGTACGATTTCCCCGTTGTCGAGAAAAGCTGCTTTGAAGTTCGTCCGTGGGGGTGTGTTATCTGTATCACCCGTGTGATAAGAATATACCTACAAGTACGTACAGTGTGGCGTGTGGAAAGTCAAGCGCAACGTTCTTGGGACCTCGCTTTTGTTTTGTTCGGTCGAGACAGGATTTGGTAAGTTTTTTTTATGGGCTTCGTTCGCTTTTTTTTTGTTCGGATGTCACGCCTCTTGAAATGCGTTCCGGTATGTGTTGATGTGCTGTGTCATGCCAGGTACATGGTACTAGTAAGGATTACCCTGAGCTTGGGTAATCGATCGGTCTCTTACCCCCCAAGCTCAGTAGGTAATGCCATCACATTTGACGTCGTTGAGGACACGGGTTGGAATCTCACTTCGAGCGTTTCTATTATACGAAATGCTTGCGTGTGCGGTCCCTACAGACGCATCTCCCTGGGTTCCCAGGTATTGAAACGAATCGAGCAGGTCAGCGTATGGCCGTATACGGTCCCGACGCCCCATACATTCCGCTGTTCAGAGGGGGGGAAAGAAAGTGTTACAAGGATTACCCTGGGCTGGGTAAATCGAACGGTCTTTTACCCCTACAGCGCAGTAGAAAAGTGCGTTCAGGTATTCTGTGACCCTGCAACACCAAGCGTGAGCTCTTCTCGGAGACCCTGTTGATGATTAGACGATGGCTCTTATCTCCCAACCTCGTGGGGTTCGACTTTACCCTTTTTAGATCTGCAGTGTACAGAAGAAACCCACTGCAGTTCCGAGTCCGCAGTAGTTCTAGGTGATTTTGTCCTTACAACCGGGAGTGCGTTCTTAACACTTCCAGCCTTTCGGGGACAAAGTACGTACATTTTGTGTGGTTTATCGGCCGAAACGGGAGGGCAGTCCCGGAACGGCACAAAGGGTCTGCTGTGCAAGTCCACGGCGCGGTATCGCTGGAGCCGTGGTGCCATCTTAAGCCTTTTAGAACTGTTAGGACTGCGGTCTCGTGTGGGGGACGAACCAGTCAAATTCCTAGTAATTTGTGCCCCAAACGACACTGCAGTCCCTCGAAGGGTTTAACAGTCTGTGCGGTACAATACAGCACGGAATGGACCAATACCGGTGCACGAGTAAGATAAAGTGTGTTGGGCGGAACTTACAGTAGGTTAACCCAGGTCTCCCAAGAGAGGAGGGGGGGTCTGAAAATATATTTTGAAAAAACCGGCATGTGCACTTCTCTCTGCAGCATTACGGGGGCCCATCGTAAATAGGACCAAATATTGTTATTACGGGGGACCATAGTTAACAGGACCTATGGTACACATAAAAACCTATATGTTTAAACATTTTTACGGACAATATTTGGTCCTGTTAACTATGGCCCACCGTAATAGTAAAAATAGGCGAACACGAAGTATATAGGTTTTTAGTTGTACCGTAGGTCCAATTTATCGTGTTCCCCAGTAATAGTAAAGCCCCGCACCTCTACTCGTCTTCATGACGGGCGTTCAGCTTGTAGCCCCCGCCTGGTCGGTGGAAGCCGGAGGTGCTCCGTCCCAATATTGTAGGGATGCGAGGGTCTGAACATACGACTTCGGCCATGCATGGTATCGAGTACACCCCCCCCCCCCCCCCCCTCTCTCAATGCCACTTCGTGTTCGTCGTCGTCCCCCCTGTTTTTTCCTTGGCATGTATCGTCTTGTCGCCTCCTCCCCCAACCCCCCTCCCCCCTCCGCCCCCGCCTCCTTCTGAATGCCATTTTTATGGTTTGTCAAACGCGTTGTCGCCGTCCCCTCTCCCCCCCCCCCCCTACCGTGTCCCTGGCCTCTGTTATCCCCCCTCCCCCCCCCTATTACTACCGCTATTTCAGTTAGTGGCACTTGTCGTCCTCATCGTCCTCATCGTCCCCCCCCCCCCCTCCCCCGTCTATGGTCATACGACTACGGCCATGCATGATAATGAGTATACCCCCCCCCCCCCCCCCCCTGTTTCCTTTTCTTTCCATGTTTCGTCGTGTTGCCTCCTGCCTCCTGCCCCCCCCCCCCCCCCCCCCATCCCAGGAGGATCGGAGCAGCAGGACCGGGAGGCGTTGCTGGCGCTGTACTGGTCAAGCGGGGGGCCGAGATGGAAACACAACACCGGCTGGGCGGAGAACGGGGCGAACCTGGACGACTGGTTCGGGGTGTCGTTGGACAGCGACGGAAGGGTTTCCAAGATTGACCTCACGCGGAACAGCCTGGAAGGTGAACGGGATAGATACATCCGAACACTGCTGTACCGAACTTTTCGTTGTATCTCTATGTGCATACCTGGTACCGATTTTTTTTTTCATGTATCGTATCGCACAGGTATCGGACGGACGGACGGACGGACGCCTTTTGCCGTGGCTAGTGTGTTGTTGGTGTTGGGGTATATATCGCATGCAAAGTTTCGGTTCGATTTTTTTTTTGTTCGATTTTTGTTGTTTTTTTTTTCTCTTCCCGTTTAGTATTATCCTCACTCCTCGTTTCATCTCTTCCTACTATTTACGGGGGACCATAGTAAATAGGACCTACGGTACAGACATAAACCTGTATATATATATATATATATCGCTATTTTTACTACCAATATTTTTTGTACCAGGTACTATTTACTATGGTCCCCCGTAACTAGTCGTAACTCAGATCCTGGCTCACATAACAGCCCCCCCCCCCCCCCCCCCCAGACACCTCACGGCGCTTCGTGCTTGGTGCAGACAACGTCTGCCTACTCGATGAAAACCCGACGTGCCCCGTCCCGGCACTGTAGGCATGCGAGGGTCTATGGTCATACGACTACGGCCATGCATGATATCGAGTACACATCTCCTATCGAGTACACCCCCCCCCCCCCTCCCCCCCCCTTTACCCACTACCAACTTCGTGCCTTCATTTCTTGTCGCAGACTTGAGCCATTTCTTCCCTATTACGGGGGACCATAGTAAATAGGACCAAATATTGTTAGTAAAAATAGGTGAATATGTAGGTTTTTGTGTGTACCGTAGGTTCTATTTACTAAGGTACCCCGTGATAGGACCATAGTAAATAGGACCAAATATTGTTAGTAAAAATAGGTGAATATGTAGGTTTTTGTGTGTACCGTAGGTTCTATTTACTAAGGTACCCCGTGATAGTCGACTCGCGTCTGCATTCGCCTACCCACGCTATATGCCTATATACGCGCTCTCAGCAGTTGATCGCTTTTTTTTTATTGCCTCCACCATAGTGGAATTTGATCTCACGGAATCAACTGAGCCACGGGGGCGATACGTCCGAATATCGGAGTTTTGATGTATATTATCATAGGTGTCGTAGATGTCGTTTGCGTTTTGGCCTTGATGGTGCTTTGTTAGTGTTGGGTGTCGTATCGATTTTTTCGGTGCGATAAATTTCAAATATATAAAATATCGGGGTTTTGATATATCGTGTCGTAGGGTATATCGAGGGATCGTTTGCGTTTTGACGTTGGTGGTGTGTTACGTGTTCGGTATCGTGTCGGCAAAATCGGTTCGGCACATCCAAAGATAAAGCATCGAAACTTTTATGTATCGCATCGTAGGTATCGTTTGCGTTTTGCCTTGTTAGTGTATTGCTAGTGTTGTGTATCGTGTCGAAAATTTAACGGGTGAGATAAATTCCAAATATTGAACTTTTGACGCATCGTATCATAGTGTCGTTCGAGTTTGGCCGTTGCTGGTGTGTTTGTTATTCCTTTGGTGTTGGTTTCCGATAACGATCTCGCGCGAAACGCGTTGAATGTGATGCGTGTGCTGTGTCTTAAGTGACGCTTTGATTATACCCCTGTTGTGTATTAATAGGTGCTTGTTGGCCCCTTTATAACCGCAGTCCCGTTTTGGGGGCGAACTACTTGAAGTTTGAGTGGTTTGTCCCCAAAACGGGACTGCGGTTCTAAAAGGGTTATAAGATTCCACTCTGTTTACGAAGCTCCTTGTCCGCGTGCTTGCTTGTTCGCGTGCTTGCTTGCTTGCTTGTTTGCTTGCTTGCTTGCTTGCTTGCTTGCTTGCTTGCTCGCTTGCTTGCTTGCTTGCTTGCTTGCTTGCTTGCTTGCTTGCTTGCTTGCTTGCTTGCTTGCTTGCTTGCTTGCTTGCTTGCTTGCTTGCTTGCTTGCTTTGCTTGCTTGCTTGCTTGCTTGCTTGCTTGCTTGCTTGCTTGCTTGCTTGCTTGCTTGCTTGCTTGCTTGCTTGCTTGCTTGCTTGCTTGCTTGCTTGCTTGCTTGCTTGCTTGCTTGCTTGCTTGCTTGCTTGCTTGCTTGCTTGCTTGCTTGCTTGCTTGCTTGCTTGCTTGCTTGCTTGCTTTGCTTGCTTGCTTGCTTGCTTGCTTGCTTGCTTGCTTGCTTGCTTGCTTGCTTGCTTGCTTGCTTGCTTGCTTGCTTGCTTGCTTGCTTGCTTGCTTGCTTGCTTGCTTGCTTGCTTGCTTGCTGGCTTGCTTGCTTGCTTGCTTGCTTGCTTGCTTGCTTGCTTGCTTGCTTGCTTGCTTGCTTGCTTGCTTGCTTGCTTGCTTGCTTGCTTGCTTGCTTGCTTGCTTGCTTGCTGGCTTGCTTGCTTGCTTGCTTGCTTGCTTGCTTGCTTGCTTGCTTGCTTGCTTGCTTGTTTCTCTGCCGAACGGGAGGAAGAATCGTGGAGAATCGCGGGCGTTCGGTGTTTGTTCGCGTGTTGACGTGGTTCCGAGTTGTTTAGTCATGTTCCATTTTCACATATGTCTCTCTCTCTGTCTGTCTCTTCTCTTGACTGTCTTTCATCGCCGGCTGGCATTCGTTGTTTGTTTCCTTGCGTGGTTTCTGTGACCCAGGCACGATTCCAGCGGCCCTCGGCTTCATGAGGCACCTGGGCTACCTACGGCTCAGCTTCAACAGCCTCACCGGTAACTGCAGTATTAATACCGAGCCTATGCTTCCAGTACGTCCGGGCCCCCCTATTTACGGTGGACAATAGTAAATAGGACCAAATATTGTTAGTAAAAATAGCGAAATATATAGGTTTTTGTGTGTACCGTAGGTCCTATTAACTATGGCCCCCCGTAATAGTATAGTCGCCGTTTTCAGGTCCGGTCTAAACATCAAGCGGGAATATTAGTATTGATAGTATTACGGGGGACCAATAGTAAATAGGACCAAATAGTGTCAGTAAAAATAGGTGAATATATACCTGGTAGGTGTTTGTGTGTACCGCAGGTCCTACTATTAATAGTACTCGGGCCTTGAGACACTGGTTTTAGTCAGTCGACGCTACTGTTGTAGTCGGCAAGGTCTAGAAATGTCTGCAGTCTTCCTCGCGATAAATAATGCGAGGCACGGACGTTAGCTGGGGGGGGGGGGGGGGGGGGGGGTAAATAAGAACGTACGGATCTGAATCGCTACAAAGGGGGAGAAAGAGAAAATCGGCGAGAAGATGAGAAAAACAATAAAAAGGAAAGTGCAGGAGGCGGTTCGCGAAGGGCCTGAACCGTGGTCTCCTACTTTTAGCCCGGGCTGTGTCGTGTGGCAGACGCTGTGCTTGTGTGTATTTTTTTTTGTGCACTTCGCCTTTTCCCGCTGCTGTGTCCGTCCCCAAATTCAAGGGTTTGATTTTAGACTATAACACCTCTCGTTTTGTGCTGCTTGCTTGCTTTGCTTGCTTGTTTTGCTTGCTTGCTTGCTTGCTTGCTTGCTTGCTTGCTTGCTTGCTTGCTTGCTTGCTTGCTTGCTTGCTTGCTTGCTTGCTTGCTTGCTTGCTTGCTTGCTTGCTTGCTTGCTTGCTTGCTTGCTTGCTTGCTTGCTTGCTTGCTTGCTTGCTTGCTTGCGCCTGGCTTCCTCAGGACCGATCCCGGCGACCTTCGGCAACCTTTCCCGCCTGACCTACCTCGACATTGGCTCCAATCAGCTCACCGGTGCGTTCTTGCAGTTTTTTTTGTCATGCGTGCAATCTGGTTTTATGGTGAAATTGATTCCGTCCGTGTGATTCCTACCATTCGATCTCATCCGGTGGGTTCGGTCAGTTTGATCCCTGCGATTGGATGCCATCCAGTGGATTCCATCAGTTTGATTCCATCAGCCTGGTATGTTTCCCTTTCCGTCAATACGATCCCACCCGTTTGATCCCATCCAGTTGGATCCCGTCCAGCTGGATCACATCCAGTCGATCCCGTCCACCGAGCCCCGTCCATTTGTTCTAGTCTCATCCGTATTATTTCACTTCATCCATTCCATTTCGTCCATTTTAATCCGTCCGTGTGATCCCATCCATGCGATCCCGTCCCGAAAGAAATGATCGCGTCAGTGTGATCCCATTCAGCTGTCCCATCCATCCGGTCCCATCCTCGTAACCTCGATGCCGTCGATGTGACCCGATCGATTTGTTCCCATCCAGGTTGATCCCACCCGTATTGATCCCATCCAAGTTCATCCCACCCTGATTGATCCCATCCGAGTTGATCCCACCCTGATTGATCCAATCTACTCTATCCCATCCAAAGTGTTCCCATTCAGTTGGTCCCGTCCGTTTGACCCCGGTGCTGGCCAGCCATGGCGGCGGGTCTTGTGGCCGAGTTAATACCTGGGATGTGCTATTGCTGTAAACGCTTTTACGGTAGGAACCCCCCCTCCCTCCCCCAAGCCGTTTTCTCCCCTCCCCAGTCCATGTCGCATTATTTACCCCCCTGCCCCGCTGAGGAACTCCTGGTGGCATCCCCCCTCTCTGACACATTCTGCCCCCCCCCCCCCCCCCCTTTCCATCCCCGATGAACTCCTGGTGGCATGTTGCAGGTAGCCTCCCGCATGACCTGGGCAGGCTGAAGGAGGTCTCTAAGATCGACCTCAGCAACAACCTTCTCGGAGGTGAGGGGCTATGTACATTCTGGTTGAGGGTTGGGGAAAGGGGGGGAGGGGGGGGGGGGGGGGTACTCATGTTGTTGCTTGCCTTGGGTCATTTGACCATTGACCACGCATCCCTTCCGAGACGGAGCACCGTTCCTACCCCCCCCCCCTATTGGAGACGCCTCCATCGTCGGACGGATGGGGGGGGGGGGCGGGGGGGGTTGGTGGTGTTGTTGTTAGCGGTGGTCGTGGATGGTGGTGATAGTGGTGATAGTGGTGGTGGTGGTGGTGGTGTGCTTCCTCCCCTACTCCTGCCTCTCTTCCTGCTCGGACTATCTGACGACGTTGATGTTGACGTGCATCCCTTGACCCTTCTGTTCGCGTGTGTTCCGAAACCCGGGTGGGGTGGCGATGACGTGGCGATGGCTCGACAGGGTTCATTCCTGCTGAGTTCGGCGGCATGGAGAAGCTGCTGATGTGCTGGCTGGAGAAGAACCACATCCAGGGTGACCATGAATAAGTCTGCCCGTTGGCCTGTGTTGACCCGTTGGTGTTTGGTTAGTGGTTGATATTTGCTGATTGGTCGGTCTGTATGGATTGGCCGGTTGATATGTGTTGATCGGCCAGTCTCTCTGCGTTGATCGGTCAGTGTCTCTGTGGTGACTGGTCGGTGTGTGTTCAATCGATCCTTTGGTCGGTTTGTGTCCGCAGGTCACTCTGTGTTGACTTTGTGTTGGTCGGTTGGTCTGTCTGTGTCCATCGGTCAGCTTGCGTTGATCGGTCGGTCTGCGTTTTTCGGTCAATATATGTCGATCAATCGGTCAGTCTGTGTTTGTCGATCGGTCAATGTTGATCGTTCAGTCTGTCTGTGTGAATTGGTCTGTGAATTGGTCTGTGCGTGTTGATCAGTCTGTCTGTGTGAATTGGCCGGTCTGCGTTAACTGGCCGGCTTGTGTTTGATCGGCCGATGTATGTTGTCCAGTCAGTCGGTGTTGATCAGTCGGTCGGTCTTGGAGCTGATTGGTCAGTCTGTCGGTGGGTTAAATCGGTCAGATTCCTGTGTCGATCGGTCGATCTTTTGGATCGGTTCGTCTGTGTTGGTTGATCGGTCGATCTGCGCTCATCAGTCGGCCTGCGTAGATTGGTCTGTCCGTCTTTGTTGGTTGGTCCAGTCTGTTTGTGCGGATCGCTCGGGCCGCGTGTTGATCAATCGGTCTGTGCTGGTTGTCTTGTCTCTGTTGATCGTTCGGGCTGTACTGACTGGTCAGCCTGTGTTGATCGGTCATTAGCCTGTCTAGAGTACGTTGAATGATCAGTCTATGGTGGTCGGTCGGTTTGCGCTGAACGGGTGATACGCGTCTTGTGTTGATCGGCCAGTCTGTCTTCACCGTGCGGGCATCACCTGAGTAACGTCACGGCTACGGCGATTCGTAGTATTGGCCGGGGGCGGGGGTGGGGGGACGCAGGCGACTGCTGTGATGCGGTGCTGCCAAGAAGAGCTGCCTGTGTCGCGGCTTTTTCCTCTCAGGCCTTGTGTTGGCTGGGCTCGCCTGGCCGGGGCTGGGTTGGGTTCGATTTTGGGTTGGGTGGGGTGAGTTTGGCTGGACTGGGCTCGGCCGGGCCGGGCCGGGCTGGGCTATATATGGGCTACGTGTTGTGCTGTGTTGTACCGTGACGTGGCATTTTTTTGTTTTCGTTTTTATGCGTGTGCTTGTGCTTTATCTTTGTTTGTGGTGTTTCTTTGGCCGCCGCGCCTTGGTTCTCGTTTTTGGCGCGCTCGGAATGAAAGAGTAGCAAGCAAAACCTTGTAACCCAACCACCTACCTTTGTTTTATGTACCATGTACCCAGGTTTGTGTGTTTAGTCCTCCATCGTGCTCTGTCTGCCGCTTTGGTAAAGCTCAAACGGATACCCCCGTGTTATCCGTCTCCCTTCTTTTTTGTTTTTGTGTTTGTTTTTGTTTTTTTGTGCAGGGCCCATCCCCTCGGAGATGGCGGAGATTCCGCACCTGACGGACCTCGACGTGACGGAGAACCGACTGGAAGGTATACACGGTAGTGCGTCAGCAGCCCCTTTGGAACCTCACTCAGCCTCTTTTTTTTTTTTTTTTTCAGGAAAATGCTTGGAATTAGTCTGGGACAAATTTTCCCGACTGCTAAAAAAACTGTTCTACTCTGATTCGAAAGTATTTTTTCATCAGAGGGCAGACGGCGTACAGCAGGTAGCCCCCTTTTTTAAGTGACCCGGTAGGCGCGTTTTACGACAGAGGTAGCACGTTTCCGCTATTTGTTTTTTTTTTAATGACGGGGCTCCTTAACCCTAAATCGTCGGAAGGCCAATCTTGTTTCGAATATGACTTTCGCTTTTGCGTACTTGGGCCATGGGAGTATTTATCGGGGTGCAATTTGTTTTTTGCTGAAGTGAGTTTTCGGGTGAACCTCTGTTATCGTAGAACGCCTCTGTAGGGCGATCGGGATCGGAACTCCCTTGTATCAGTGCCAACGTCCCCCTTAAGAGTCAGCAGTGGGCGAAAATGGTGGGGGCATATATTCGAGGTCCCATATTCGCCGTTCTCCCTTGGCAGGAGTTCGAATTAGGGACCTACCTGGTACCTATTACGGGGGACCATAGTTAATAGGACCTACCAGGTATGGTATACATGAAAACCTACCTGGTATATATTTAACCATTTTTACTAACAATATTGGGTCCTACCTGGTATTAACTATGGTCCCCCGTAATACTGTACTGAAAAAAAGTGGCCCACTTTAGTTCCAAATAAAGTGTGTGTGTGACCCCACCCCCCCAAAAAAAAAAAAAAATGGTTGGGAGTCGGTGGCGTCCGTCGTCCGGTCAATCGTTCGATAAAAAGCGCTCGGTTGATCGTTGGACTCATCGTCACCGTCACCGGTTCAACGGTTAGATTGGTTGTCTGACGAATAGTTGGATTTGTTTGAGCTTCGCGGTGGTTGGTGGTGCGTGGGGTTGTGGTGGTATACTCGTATTTATTGCGTTGGTGTGAATGGTGTTGGCGGTGGCGGTGGTGGTGGTGGTGGGAGTGGGGGTGGCGACCGCGACGGCGGTGTAGCTCCGTTGCTATGTTGTTGCTGCTACTATTGGCCTGTGTGCCCGTTTCGAGCGATACCTAATGGAGACATTCGCTCGCCCTCGCCTCCCTGCCTGCTAAACTCGTTTGAGAGAGGCGGGGGTGGAATGGAGCGGGGTGCGGCGGCTGTCGCTTTTCGCACGTTTGTATGCAGTAAAGCGAAGGGAAAGGAAAAAAGACACGCCAGGCGTAACCTCCCTCCCCCCCTCCCTCCCTCCCTCCCTCCCTCCCTCCCTCCCTCCCTCCCTCCCTCCCTCCCTCCCCCCATCCTTCCCCGACGGCCATTTCGACGTCACGTTGCTTTCCTGGCAGTGGGGCGACTCCAGGGGAAAAGCCTCCTGGAGTGGAAGGCGCAGGCGCTGGAGCAGCTTGGGCAGCAGCGGTCCCACCGCGGCAGCTTCATGAGCACGGCAGGTAGCAGGGGAGGAAGATGCGAGAACGGGAGCTTGGGGACGAACGGAATGGAGAGCCGGGTGGGGAGCACCCAGGGGAGGAGCGGTAAGAGACTGCCTGGTATTAGCGTTTGTCTGCTGTACGCTTTTACTGGACGCTTTGTGAAAGTTCGATGCAAACCGACAGACGGAGGGATTTTCTGAATCGAATATAGATAAACCCCTGTGCGCTGTAAAAAGGAAGGAGCGTTCCGGCTTTCGGGGAGGCATGTTTATGAGGCCACGGTTGTCTAGAAGACCCGTTGGAGGTCAAGCGTCCGATAGGTTGAGCCGGGAAGTGAAAGAGGTGGACTACAAACTAAAAACCGAAGTACAAACAAGAGTATCGGTTGGCACACACCGTTTCGTTTTTGTTTTGTATCCGTTTTTTTTTTGTCATCTTAAATATATACCTGGTATGCTTTTTTTTTATTTCTCTTTTTTTTTGGCTACTGTAAGATGTGGGCCGATTCTTTGAAGGGCTCTCTTTACCTGGGGTTTCGTGTGGAATCGCACGGCAACACGTTGCCGTGCGAGGAGAGATGTAGAGCACCTCAAGTAACCGGGGGGGTTTACGGCATAGGCTTAGCTGTTTCGCCGTCGACTATCGCTGCGCTTGTTAACCCTTTTAGGACTGCAGTCTCGTTTTGGGGACAATTGGGGGCAAATTACTTGGAATTTGACCGGCTTGTCCCCAAAACGGGACTGCAGTCCTAAAGGGGTTGAGGCGAACGAAGATCCGTATCGACGGCGGTCCCTCCTGTTCTTCTGTTGGTTCAAAAAACTTTGTCCTTGCGCCATTGGGCCGGAGGTACGGCGGAGGTGGGGCGGAGGGGCCGGCCCTAAAAACCCTGGTGTGTATGGACTGCTAAAACGGGCCGAAGCGTTGGCATCGAAAAAAAATCCTCGACTTTCGTCGCTGCCGGCTTTGTGTGATGAATACTCGTGGTGAATCGACAGCGCGTTCTACAGGGTGCGTAGGTTTTGAGAGGGGCGTTCGAATTATTTCTGGGTTTGAAAGCAGCGAGCTCGCTACCTACCAAGCATGCCATCAAAGGCGACTGCTGCTGTAGTTGCGGTCCTACTGTAGTAAACTATTACTAGGTACCTGGTATATATTTATGGTGTTTCGCCGAAAAGTGCTTGGTACGAAGAGAAAAGTTGGCAAAAGTACGAAAATTTGACAAACATACGTGCACCTATATATAATATATAATATATATAATATATATTATATATATATAATATATATTATACCTGGTATATATGTGTTACCGTACGTGCCTTGCCTTTCCCTTCGCGACAAGAGTTCAGCACTCTCTTCCCCCATTGACACCCGTCTTAAGTGTGCACACCCACGCTACATCAATAGGCGCTCTCGACAGTTGGACGTCACTGCTGTAAATAATAGCTAAAAATCACTCGAAGACTCCAACCCTCAACCTTTCACCCTGTTGACTGCTTGTCCAGAAGGTCGTCGGAGGTTGAACCCCCCACGGCGTATGTTCGGCCGGGAAGTGAAAGTGGCGAGCAAAAGAAACAAAATCGTGAAACAGTTAAAATTGACACACGAGACGAAATTGGAACGTGGGAGTGATGGTGAGCTTAACCCTTTTAGAACCCCGGTCCCATTTTGGGGACAAACCACTCAAATTTCAAGTAGTTTGTCCCCTAAACGGGGGACTCCGGTCCTAAAAGGGTTAAGCTTTATTTTTACCAATCCACAGGAGGATTGGGAAAAAAAAAGAAGCTTATGTTTTGGCACACATTTGTTTTGCCTTTGTTTGGGTCCTTTGCTGTGTGGCTGACCCGATCCGACTCTTCAGTACGAGTACAGATGGGCTATAAATAGCCGCCGGCATATAGGCCATTTGGCGCCCTCCATCCCACACCGCGCCGGTGTGATCCATCATTGTCGCGGGTACATGCGAAAAAAAAAAAAAACATATCGGCCACCGAAAGGGGAGTGTATACGTACGTAAAAGCATGTATTCCCTGGGCGGTTAAGCACCGCCGGGTTTGCATTTTGTAGTAAATACGTGCATTTTTGGACTTCTCTCACGGTCCGCGGACTGCAGTTAGCCCCCCCCCCCCCCCCCCCCCCCCCCGACCCTGAAGTGGGCACCCTGTATGTACCCCTCTCTCTCGCCCTACCTCTAATCCTTACCCCGACCCCTTTTCATGCACCTGCTGTGCATCTATACTGCGCACGTGGCTGCTGTTGTAGCGTGTGGTTGTTCGGAGCCTGTATCGTCACCCATGGCGCCGATATCGCACGAAAAAATATAGCTGCTGGCCCTTCCATCGAATTCCAGACCAGACGGGACCGTGAGCTTGGAAGGGGGGACCTGGAATCAAGTTGTATGTTTTTTTTTTTTTTTTTTTGCGTTTTATGTTGAGCGTTTTTTTCTTTTTTGTCGGTCTGAAGGTAGATGCACTTGGCCCTGTTGTGGCCATCTATCTACTTGTAAGTGTGCTTTATGTTTACGAACGGGCTGGTGTTTTGTTAGGGACGGTGGTCGCTGTCTAGACTTGACCCTTTTGGAACCTCAGTCCCGTTTTGGGGACAAACCACTCAAGTTTCAAGTAGTTCGTCCCCCGAAACGGGACTGCGGTTCTAAATGCGTTGACGGGATAAGAATGTGCGACCTGATTGAAAAAACATCCAGTCACCCAGAGTTACTGCATATATACCTGGCAGGCGTGTTCGTTTTTTTTTTTTTTTTTCGTTGTTTTGGTGAGGGTGGTCGTTGCCGAGACACGATCATGTGACGAAACGGAACTGTGAGCCTTGGAAAAGTTTCTGGAACCAAGCTGTTATAGCTGTATTTTGTTTACGCATGAATGTGTGGATGGATGTTGGTGTGAGTGGCCGTTGTGGAGATTTGTTTCCTCTCAGGATGAGGCCGAGCTTGGAAAAGTTCCTGGAACCTGTGGTATCATGTTGAGTCGTCTCTGGAACCAAGCTATTATAGCTGTATTTGTTTACGCATGAATGTGTGGATGGATGTTGGTGTGAGTGGCCGTTGTGGAGATTTATTTCCTCTCAGGATGAGGCCGAGCTTGGAAAAGTTCCTGGAACCTGTGGTATCATGTTGAGTCGTGGGCGTTCAACCCTGCTCCCCTCGTGCGCCTACCCTCAACCTCCCCGCGCTTGGTGCAAGTAAATGCCTGCCTGTTTGGGGAAAGCCCGAAGTGCTTGCTCCGTCCCGGCCGTATGGCCTTGGTGACGACGGCGAAATGACAAACGGGTGCACCCTGCGCCATCCTCCCGTATCGCGCTCACCGGTTTCCCCTGTTCTCGTCCGACCCGTTCCCGCGACCTTGAACTTGATCAGGAACCGTCAACGTCGAGGAGTGCTTGATGAACTTAATGGCGAAGGATAAGGAGATCGCGTCGCTGAAGGCGGAGGTAAGTTCGATACCGACGGAACGTCGACGATACCCCGACAGTGTTTGTCCATACAGTGGGTACCCCGATATAACCCCATCAAGAGCTGCAACCTCTTTTGGGAGACTTATTGCCTGGAGTTCGTGTGGAACAATGTTTATCAGTAGTGTAAGGGTTGAGAGCGCCTCGTGACGAAAGCCTAAACAAGGCGCTGTTAGAGTCAGGCTGCTCTTATCTGTAGTAGGCAGTATATATACATATATACCAGGTAACATTTACCAGGTAGTATTTAGGGGGCAGTGCCGATTTGATCGTATTATCTTTTTCTCGAACCGGTGTGCAACGAACGTTGACGGCACCAACGGGTATAGACGGTACCGAGTACAGTGGACAGTGCTGACGATAGTTGTCGAAGTTCGGCGGCTGTTGAGGAGGGAGACCGTTGATGGTCGACCACACCGACGACCGTTGACAAAACCGACGACACGGTTATCCAGAGTCGTCGTCGAGAGCCGTTAACGAGACCAACGGTCGTAAGTGAGAGGCTATAGCCGTTGTTCAGAGCCGTTGACGAGAGTCGACGACGAGAGCCTTCAGCGAAGCCGATGGCCGTTAGTGAGACATTGGCCGTCATTGAGAGCCGTTCACGAGACCGACTGGTGTTAGTGAGAGTCATTGGCCGTTGTTGAGACCGACGGCTGTTGTCGAGAGCCGTTGACAAACCGACGATTGTCGAGACGATATCGACGGCCTTTATCGAGAACCGTTTTCGACACCGGCGGCTGTTAACGAGAGCCGTTGTCGAGACCGACGGCCGCTAGCGAGAGCTGTTGACAACATTCGTCGAGAAACCATTCTCGAGACTGACAACCGTTGACGAGAGCCGTTGTTGAGACCGACGGCCGTTTTCGAGAGTTGTTGACAACACCGACAGGTGGGTCGGGGGGTCGGGGAACGCATGGCACATGTGGCATTATATACACCTTGAGCTACCCGTAAAGAGCGTTTGATGTTTGCATTCGGGTGGGTACGATCGTTTTTCAGCGGTCATTTTCCTCGCCACAGCGGTAACAAATGGGTGCTGAAGTCGTACCGAGTACGTTTTCGGAAGGCTCTCGACCAGATATTTACGAGACCAGCCCTGTTCGCTGTTGGCAGTCTTCCCGTTCTTTAAAAACAAATCGAGCGCTTGCGCGATTTCAACGCTCTTTTACGGGATACCAGTACCGGGTATGACACGCGCCCTGCACTGCAAGCCACTGCTCGAAGTGCTGCGCCCTGCGCTGCAAGCCATGATTATAAAAAAAACGACGGGTGCCTCCGAACGGGTGAAAGTAGTCTTGTCCCCCTCGGAGATTTTTCGTCGTTGAGTCGCCCGCTACAACAGCTGTCATAGATGCAGCCGTGGCCGGCACCTATCTATATATACCCCATGCGTGAACGGTTGGTTTTCCGTCGGTACCGCCTTGTGTCTCTCGCACTTGTCCCCTGCCCACGTTTGCAGGGTTGATTTTCCGTCGGTGCTGCCTTGTTCCCTCGCCCATGTTTAACCGGTTGGTTTTCCGTCGGTAATGCCTTGTGTCCCCCGCACTTTTCCCGTTGCCCACGTGTGAACGGTTGATTTTCCGTCGGTACTGCCTTGCGTCCAGCACACTCCCCCCCCCTCCCCCCCTTGTGAACGGTTGACTTTCCGTCGGCCCTGTCTTGTGTCCCACACACTTTTCCTCTGCTCATGTGTGAAGGTTTGATCATCCGTCGGTCGCTTGGTGTCCCCTGCTCCGACATTTTTGCCTCTACCGTTGATTTTCCGTCGGTCTTCTTCTGCCTTGTGTTCCACGCCTTCGTTTGCTACGCTGTGAGTGAACCCTGACCTTTCCCGTCCCCCGCTCCCCCCCCGGCCGCCGCCCGCCCGCCCGCCCGCCCGCCGCTGCTGCCCTGTTATCACTGTCTAACTCGTCCGAATGCCTATGCGACGTGCGTCAGGTCCAGGAGCTAAGAAGAGGCCAACCCTCTGCACGAAATTCTTCCACAGGTGGGAAGAGGATGTTCTGACTTGTCGGGCGGATTGGGACTGACTGCGGCGTTCCTATTGCCACCGACGCCGTTGCTATTGCTGCCGTTGCGCACACCGTAACGCCTTTTTTATTCCGGGGGGGGGGGGGGAGAAGGGAGCGTTTAGTGTAATTGTGGGACTCATCGTCGAGACTAGGATAGAAGATATGCTCGACCGACCGACCGACCGACCGACTGCATGGTTTGTTGGATTTAGACCGGCTGTGTGGTTGTTGTTTCTTGTTGGGGGGGTTTCCCGCGTTTTTTTTTCGGTTGCCTCCTACCGTTAGTCGGCGTCTCTTCACACACGAAAGCGAATCGCCTTTTTTGCATCAGGCGCGGGGTTTAGCTCGCTTAGGGGGGGGTGGCCTGGGCCGTCTTTTGCGGGATCAGGGAGGGGGGGGGGGGGGGGTTCCATGTTTTTAGCTCGCTTTGGGGGGCGTTCATGCTTTCGCTCGAGGGAAGGGTGTTCATGTTTTAGGACGTTGAGGGGGGCGGGGGGGCGGTTCATGTATCGGTTAGGTCGTTGAGAGATAAGAAAACACGCTCGGTCGACTGTACGGGTTTGTTGGCTCTGTATAAAGGGGTTGCTGCGCCGCTTTAGCCCTCCACCCGCCATCGTCACACGAGAAGGTATCGCCTTTTTTTTCGGGGGAGAGGGGCGCCGAGCGAGTTGGGCGTGGGGGGGGTGGGGTGGGGGGGGGCGGGGGGGGGCGGGGCGGGGGGGGGCGGGGCGTTCATGCTGTAGCTAGTTTAGGGAGCGTTAGTGTTTTAGTTAGTTGAGGCACCCAAAGTGTAGGTCGTCAAGTTGGTGTTGATGTTTTAGCTCGTGCAGAGATTTGATTCTAGTGAAGCACGTGCGCGCGCGGTTGATGAATCGGTTGGTTGATCGATTGATTGAATGATTGATTGGTCGGCTGATTCATTGGTTGATTGATTTGACCGTTCATTGGTTGATTGATTGATTAGTTGACTAATTGACCAACTAGTTGGTTGATTGATTGATTGATTAGTTGACTAATTGACCAACTATTAATAGTTGGTTGATTGATTGATTGATTAGTTGACTAATTGACCAACTAGTTGGTTGATTGATTGATTGATTAGTTGACTAATTGACCAACTAGTTGGCTGATTGATTGGTTGATTAGGTGACTAATTTACCAATTGGTTGGTTGATTGATTGATTGATTGATTGATTGATTGATGGATTAAGGGGTTGATTGGTTGATCGGCCACTTGCGTTTTCGTCGCGTGTGTTGTCGAGCCCGCGCAAGCACTGCGGTTTTACGCGCCCGTACCATTCGCGCTATTTACATACCGTCCGTTGCGGGGTGTTTATTTCTTGGCGACGCCGCGCTCCGAACGGGTTGGCGGGTAGGCAGGTAGGGAGGCGGGCCGCGACTTCAACCTATATAGTCCGTGCGTTGTTCGCGCGAAGTATTCGGTCGGTTCCGCTGCCTCGCACGGCGCTCCGATCGGGTCCTCTGGTCGCTCCGATTGGGCCCTCTGTTCGATGTTGTTGTCGTGCGATCGCTCGCGCGTGCGAGTCGCATCCAGGCTTGACTGAGTGCGTCACCACAGTTATTTCTGCCGACGGCGTGGTGGGAGCGAGCGAGCACAGCTGGTTTTGCTGAACTGAGTGAAGGGGTTTCGCCGACCATAGAAGCCCGCAGCACCCGAACCTATTCGTTTATGTTAGGTGACGGCCAAAACCGCTGACAATCGTTCTCAAGGCTCAGGACAAGAGTTTTGACATATGTATGTATTGAAGGGAGGGTCTCCTCCTACCGTTTTTTTTTTTTTCTCCTTTCTTCTCTTTATTTGCTCTTCTTATGATGTTGTCGTTGTTGCTGCTACCCTTGTTGATACTTTTCTTCTTCTTTTTTTTTTCTTCTTCTTCTTCTTCTTTTCTCTCTTTTTTTTTTTTGCGCCGCCGCCTCGTGCACAAGCCCGACAACCCCGGCGAGGTTTTTTCTCCAATCGTTGACAGCGCTGAGGGTCTGTACGGTTCCCTTCCTTTCGGGGGTGTTCCGGCCTTGGGGAAGGGCGGGGGGAGGGGGGGGGGGGCGGGGTGGAGGGGGGTCGTCCTTGTGGCTCTGGTCACTCTGATCAACGCGAGGACAAGCGAGCAGGTCGTCGTCGACATCGTTGATGACGCCGAGCCGTTCTTGTTTCTCGCCCCCGGAGGGTACGTGGCGGGTCTGGCGATCAATGTCAACGACGACAAGCGTCGAAACTCGGTAATATTTTGTCCAGAGCTCTCCTGAGATGACGGGGGAGGGGGGTCTGTGAGCCGGCGTGGGTAGGAGGGGGGGCTCGTGTAGGGTTGGCACGCGTGGGGGTCAAAAGAGCAGGTGGACCGGGGTAACGGGGGGGGGGGTCTAGGGCGGCTGGTGACTCCACAACGTAGCGTGTTGGGTTCGCTGCCTGTCCTCTCTGTGACGTGCTCGAAAGCTGTATATATACATTTTGCCCAATGGATTACGCGCTTGCAGGCAGGCAGCTTGTGTAGGTCTCGGTCGATCGGTTGCGGCCTCGTCTGTGTGGGAGGGTAAGGCGAGTTGCGTCTCGCACTGTGTTTTGGCTGTGGGTGCATTGGGGGCGCGGGGAGGGGAGGGGAGGGGAACCCCCGCTATCCTGTCCCGTCAGCCTCGCTTTCCAGGGTGTTTCCGACCCCGTGCGGCCCTAATTGCGTTATTTCGTGAGTTGCGCAGGGCTGGTGACACGATAGCACCCGCCCCCTTTCAGCTGTGTTGATGCCAAGGCGTAGCGTGGCTTGCCTCTTCATTTTTTCCATCGCCGTACGGGCGGAGGGGGGTTGTATGCCGGGTGCATTGCCAATGGTATATATAGTTGAAGGGACGGCGGGATGGGAGGTGGAGGCCGGGGGGGGGGGGGGGAAGGATAGGAGGGGGGTATTCCAATCGCCCTTCGACAGTCGCGCGTTTGCGTTCGTGCGTTCTCATTTTTTTCCTTTTTTTTCTACGGCAGAATGTGTAATTCATGCGTGTGCGCGGTTTCGGCTTCCCCGCTCAGATCGTCTATTAAATGCGCATACGTGATGCAGGATAGTGAGCGGCTGCTTATGACCCCGTGCCACGTGTGATCGAGAACGAGATATGGATGGGCGGGCGAATGGGCGGGGATGGTAGAGGATGCGCCAAGGTTTAGCAGGTTGCGGTTCATCTCGGCAGTAAAAGCCACATTAATAATATTCCCAAGCTGCCTGCGGCCTCTTTTGTTTCTAGATTTTTGTTGGCGATGTTGGTACGCCCTTCGTTTTGGTTCGTTTGTGTGCAAACCGCCCTGTGCCTGAAGAAGGAAAAGGTCGAGGTAGCAAACAAAGTCAAAGGCCTCTTTTGCTTTTCTTTTTCGTTCGGTTTCGGTTTCATTTTCATTTTCATTTTTTTTTTTTTTTTTGTTCTTCTGTTTTTATTTTGCCTCCGGCGGCTCAGTACATTGGAGGACACGTGCAGGACTAAGCAAGAAACAGAAATGCTGACTTGGCCTGATTTTTTTGATTTTTTTTTTGTGCTGGGGAGGGCGCGTTCGTAACCTAGATTTCAGCAAAAACGGCATCCGGAGTTAGTGTTTCCCTGTGAATCTAAAGCCGTTGTGCTCATTTCCTGCGCGGTTGGTGTCCTGCCTCATGAGGCCAAAAAGCAAACAAACAAAAAAACGCGGCGGGTTGATTGATCATCGTATCCCAGCCGTGGCGGGCAAGAGCCAGGTTTGGATCGAAATGTTGGAGCTACAAACAAGTACCTACCCAAGATACACGTGTTGTGGGGTGTACTATTAATATTAAAGATTCGTGGTAAGGGGATGGGGGGGGTCGTGGTGGGGGTGGTCTGGTGTTTCGCTGCTCGTAGCGTGAAGTTCCGTTTGTGCGAGAGAGGTATATGGTGTGTCGCAAGACGGACGCAGCTTCTTCTACCGCCCCCGGTTTGGGTTGGGGGGGGGGGGGGGGGCACCTTCACCCACGCAGCCGTGATTGATTATTGTATGTTCCTATGTACGTACCAAGATTGTTACACAACCCAAACGACGAGCCAGAAATGCGTAACCTTTCCTTGTGGCGGGCGAGGTTTTACCGTATAGTATGGCGTTTGGGGGGGATCAATACCAATGCCCAGAACAAACTTATTGCCTAATATGATATCGGCCAGCAGACCGGGGGGGGGGGGGGGGGGGTTGTTGTTACCTGTGGCAGCTCGCCATGGTTTGTCTAGTGAATGCGTCCTTGCGAGTTATGTCTTCCTTATTTCTTACCTGGTATGTTCTTGCTTGCGTATGCTGCAGCGTTGTAGTCGTAATTTGTCACAGGTCTCCGGGGGGGGAGCTTTATTGTTATTTTTAGCAGCTCGCCGTGTCTTGTCCAACGAATGCGTCCTTGTCTCTCTTCCTTCTTATTTTCTTGCGTGCTTGCTTGCTCGCGTGCTTGCTTGTGTGCTTGCTTACGTGTACTGCAGCGTTGTGGTCGTACTTGTTGCAGGTTCTGTGGTACCTATGACACAACTTCTGTATGTATGTATGTAGGTATGATGTGGTGGGGTTTACTAATCTTCGCTGCTTTCTTTGTGCGCTGTACGTACGTAAGGGGTAAAAAAAAGACGGATGAATGAGGCGTTTTTCGAAGAACGAGCGTGGTGCGCCAATGTATCGTACGTAGCCTTCTGCATCCAATCTTCCTTTATTTGCTCTCCTCTTCTGCGGTATCGATTGTGATCGGTTGGTGTTTTTGTTGATTGATTTTGATCGGTTGGTTGTGTGGTTTGTTCAATTATTAGGATTATTATTTGCCGTTACGACTGGAGGTTGCACCGCTACTGGCTTACACATATTCCATGCCGGTATCAGGCACAAGTATATAGTATGCACATGGGTGAGGGTCGTACGACCCAACGAGTACTCGTATGTATGAACACCGTGATTTGTTTTTGGCGGCCACGGTTCGTTCGAGTCTCCTTTGCCTGTGCAGTCAATGTAACAGTTGCTGTGGGCGCACGCAAGCAAGCTAGTGGTAAGTATTTAGACGTGTATCAACATGCACGAGAGAGAGAGAGAGAGAGAGAGAGAGAGCGCAATGCAGAATCTGATGATGACGTTTTGTGGAAGGAAGGAAGAAAGCGACGAGGTCCCGTTTCTTTTTCTATCGATCTACTGCTTATCAGGATGGTGAGGTGTGGGTGACGGGCGCTGATTGGGTAACTACTTCGCTGCGCGGTTTATCCGATTTACCCTCGGATTGGCGCATGCTGCCTCAGCGCACGGACGGGAGCCGGGAGTGATAAGACAGCATGCATGCGACATGTCAATGACGGATTTTGTTTTTCCTTATTTTTTGGTTGACCGGTGGTCGACTTGGGTTAATTGATCGACTGAACACCGGCGGCCGACGTTCTGTTTCTTCAACCCTTTTAGCACCACCCCTACATGTGGGAACAAAGTAGTCAAACTGTAAGTACTTTGTCCCCAAAACGGGACTGGGGTCCTAAAAGGGTTAATAACAACAATAAAAAGTGTGGGTCTCACTAAAGTTCCGACGGCACTTTGCTTCTCGGGTAAACAATTGAGTCATCAACAACTAACTATTGATCGCCGGTCTTCCCGGAAGGCGGGGTAGATCGGATTGGCATCCGGGGCCCATTTCTGCTTGGCAGTTTTAGTTCGCAACGAGCTATCAATCAATGTTGTAAGCAATGTTTTACAGGGTCAGCGGAGGGAAATACTGTGGGTCCGATGCGTGCTCAGGATGTTGCTGAAGGCTTGATGTAGCGTGCGGGTTGGTGCAGATCGTGCATGGTGCACGTAGCATGATTTTCTGCTCTTCCTTGATATGCCACAAACACACCCACCATAATATATAATACTACAAGTAGTAGTACTACTACTACAAGTAGTAGTACTACTACTACTACAATATTAGTCTCAATGTTCACGCGCAGATTCACACCTGTTGTAGCATCGAATGGACGGATAACGACTCGCGGGTGATCCGCTGGCTTTCTACAAAATACAAGGAGGCCCATGCGATCCTGAAAAAAAAAACGCTCTTCGAATCTCCATCTCATACACGGACGTCGTCCGCTCCGCTGTTCTGTTTCTCACGACAGAACAGATCGCGCGTGCCCACGTCGCCCACTTACTCGGAGCGCAAGCGCGAGCTTTGCTTCCCTAAAACAGGGCACACATCACTGTGGGGTCTCCCGCTACCGCGCGCGTTGGTTCGCCAAACGGCGCAAACAGTCACGGTGGGGTTGCCCGCAAGCGCAGGTCCATCCGCGAGAGCGGTTTCGGCCGCAAGCGCGGTTCCGGCCGCAAGCGCGGTTCCGGCCTCGAGCGTGATTCCGGTTTCGGTCGCGGGCGCGAAGACGACGACTTCACCGGCTGTCGTGAAAGACGGTGGTTCGATCCAGGGTGTGGGGTCTCTCGTGAACTCGGCTGCAACCCCGACCACTAGGGGCCCGTGTGTCCGGGGGGGGGGGGGGGGGGGGGGAGGAGGGAAAACGGCCGCGCGTAGTGTAGATGCAGCGCGTTCCTAGTCGGATTCGTTTTGCCCAATCTGCCTCGCTGCATCGGCATTGGGTTCGGTGTAGCAAACATGCCACAGCATCTTTGGTTGGGTTGGGTTGGGTTGCGTAGGGGGTCGTCGTGCCCAGGGGGGTTAATAGAGTAAACGGCCCCGCGTAGATTAGGTTCAGCGCTTTTCTACGCCTATGACGGTGTCATATATGTGCTTTGACTCTCTCCCTACACCGTGCCAGATGCTGGAGCGTCTTTCGATCGGGTCGTGATGCTTCTCGCCCCTGTGTAAAGACCACTGAATGTAATATTACGGGGGACCATAGTGAATAGAACCTAGAACACGGTACACACAAAAACCTACCGGTATGTATTTCCCTGTTTTGACCCAACAGTGTTTGGTCCTATTTACTATGGTACCCCGTAATAATAGGTTTCGAGTATTTATACGGAAGGAGTGGCGACCGTCGCGTCCTTTGTGCAACGAGTCTACTCTAACCCGCGCTGCGGTATCATGTACCTGGTAGGTGTATTCGATAGTACAACACGAAACTACGGAAATACTACCACGTAAATGGTAACACCTAGGGAGCAGCGGGGCAACGACTGCCCTGCTCTACAATCATTGCCCTGCTCTACAGTACTATACAGGAGGAGCACATGTGTCAGGAGACATGTCAAGCAAGGCAAAACGTGTCCTGTCGAAGGCCCGAGGGTTCCAACACCAACACTTGGCGGTTTGGTGTCAAGTCAGTCAAGGCATCTCAAGACAAAGTTGCTGCCTGTCAACGGGTGAAAGTGCCGTCTCCTGACATCTTTGCTGCGGAGAGCTTCGTAAAGCAGCAATCAGTGCGTGAGACGGTGAAGAGTCTAAAACAAGCACGGGTGTACCGTTTTTTTTTTTTTTTGTCATCTTGTTCACTGGGACAGGTTTTCAATTTTGCTCCTACAAACCCTAGGTGAACCCTACAGAGTAGGGAACTAACTGTATTTTGGCCACCTGTGCGTGCTTCTACGAATCCACCTATCTATCTATTACGGGGGACCATAGTTAATAGGACCAGATATTGTTAATAAAAATGGTTAAATATATAGGTTTTTATGTACACCATGGGTCCTATAAACTAAAGTCCCCCGTAGTAGTCGGGGGCGCAGCGATGCTGGCCCCGGTCTCCTGCTGAGTTTAGAGGCGTAGGCGCAGAGGTGTGGGTGACCGTTTCTTTGCGTGCCTCACAAGGCCCCCGCGACTCGTTCTCCAAAAAAAGAGTAACACTTCGTCAATGATGGTGGACGGCTGTACCACAGACCGTTAAACAAAAAACAAAAAAACGGCGTGCTCACGTCGGTCGCCCTTCAATAGCGCGGTCGTTAAGAGCCGGCATCCTGCATTCTTCGTCAAAGCGACAACAAGCGCCGACATCACCCGCGATATCTTTGCAGAATCGCCCTCACTAAAAGTAGTTTTGAACGCGACCAAGAGCGTTTTCCAACGGAGAGGAGGGATGGCGGGTAGCGGGGGGGGGGGGGGGGGGGCACTCATGTCATGCATATGACAAGCGCAACTTCGCTCAACACACGTTTGCGATAAATAAGCTCTATCGGTACCCCTCCCCTTCCCCTCCCGGCAAAGTCAAAAACAGACTCCCGAGTGATGAAAAAGCCTTCCGAGGCGTTGGACTCCTTTCTGATACCGTCGGATACCGTCGGGGGGACCTCGGAACCCGCTGGGGAAACCTATTCCACGGGAGAAAATAACACCCCCCTCCCCGACGAATATTCCACGGGAGAAAATAACACCCCCCTCCCCGACGAATGACGCCTCGAGAGACGAAAACAACTCCTGTCTCATCAGCGCCGCACACAGAGCGGTAACTTACAGTAGTACCCGGTGTATACTACCCAACGAAAGGCACAACAAGTCCTCCTCCTGTCTTACCAGTGCAATACACAAAGCGGTGCATAGTACATACATGCCCAACGTTGCAAAAACCCCACCACCCCCCCTCCCCCTATAAAAAAAAAACAATCCGTTTATTTTAATAACTCCCTTCATCACTGCACTCGCGTTTCGGGGACGTAGACAAACTACGTAGACCTACAGTCTGATCGTTTTCGCACCCGGAACAGAAAGGGCCGGAAGTCCTAGGCCGAGAAAAGGAGACCAAACAAGCAAAAACAGGCATCAAATGACGAACACCTCGACTTGGACATGGTGAGACAGAGCCGTGAAAGCGCAAAAGGCAGCGGACAGCGCCAGGACGGTGGCCGGAGCAATCCTGAGCATATTCCGCGAAGCCTGCGGGCGAACACATTTCCGGCGAGCACAAGGGAGAAAAACGGTGTCGACGGGTTCAACGATGTCGCCCGCGGCCGTCAGGGGACATCCTGCGTATATCCCCGGGTTTCATATATGCGTGGATACATATTGTATACCAAGGTATATATATATATGCCGGCCCGCAATCGTGCACAAGGGGAAACGGACAGAGTAGAGCTTACCACAAATTCGAGAAAATCGCTGATGCACACTGTGTATGAGACAAAGAGGATTATTAATAGACCCCAAACACTGGTAGAGTGGGCCGGGGGTAAGGCTAGGGATAAATAAAACTGAAGGCACGAACCCTAGCGGAGAGGAGGGGGGGGGGGGGGGGGGGGGGGGGCTGCCATGTAACCCCGGCTCTGACTTACGACTATGGTTGGCAGAGAAAACAGAAGGGCGAACATAATTGAAAGGGGATGGAAAAATATGCAAGAAAAAAAAGTTACCTACGTGAGTTTATACACGAATTCGGACAGCAGTGTCTTGTCAACTATTTCCTCGTGTACCTCGAAAGTTGGTAACAATACCCTAAAAACGGCGCCGACGGGTTCAACGATGTCTGCAGTCGCCGAAAAACGTTCGGGGTACATCCTCCGGTTTCGTATTGTAGGTGGATACAGATGTATGGCAGTCCACAAGTGAAAAGACTCTAATACGGGGGACCATAGTTAATAGGACCAAATATTGTGAGTAAAAATGGTTAAATATATAGATTTTTAAGTATACCATAGGTCCTACCTGGTATTGAGTATGGTCCCCCGTAATAGAAGTTTGCGATACAACTTCGGTTTGTTGGTAGAGAGAGAATGGCATGGACACAAGCCTCAAGAAGCGTGCACGACGCTGACGGGTTCAACGATGTCCGCCTGTGGTCGCCAGGGGACATCCTGGGTACATCCCCGGGTTTCATATATAGGTGAATGCGTGTGTCGGTCCACACAAGCGAGCACAAGGGGAGGAAAAAAAACGGCGCCAACGGGCGCGGCGATGTCTTGTCATCAGGGGGCATTCCGAGTACATCCCCGGGTTTGAATAGGTGAGAGATGCTTACTATGAATAGGGATCGAAAAGGGTCTCTCCAGCCCCAACGGCGGAACGGCCATGATTTGGACTCAGCAGTTAGTAAGCGTGTGAGAAACATAAATACGTACGAACCGCCAACACTACACCCTCGGCAAAATCCTGTAAAGAATCGGTCGACATCCTATTCCTAGCTACCCGGTATAATATTACGGGGGACCATAGTTAATAGGACCAAATATTGTTGGTAAAAATGGTTAAACATATAGGTTTTGATGTATACCATAGGTCCTATTAACTATGGTCCCCCGTAATAGTCAGGTGTATGATGTCGGCACAAAAAACGAGGGTGAGGGTCAAACAGCGCTGACGGGTTCCACGATGCCGGCCCACAAGATTGCGCACGTGGCTGCATGGTTTCATCGTTTCCGTGTGGGTTGGTTTCCATTGAAAAAAAAAAAAAACTGTGGGTGCAAACCCTCTTGGGCAACATTTCCGGCGAGCGCAAGCGGAAAATGGCGCCGACGGGTTCAGCCATGTCTGTGGTCGTCAGGGGACACATCCATCCTAGGTATATATATCCCCGGGTTTCGGAGGTGGATGCATGCCGGCCCGCGAGGGAGAATACGGGGGAAACGGCACACGGACGTATTCATAAGGTCCGCGCAAGCGACTGCGTGGTCTCATCCGTTTCTTGTCGTTTCTTGTCCGTTCTACATACCAGTCTGTTAGTCAATGGTATGCACCCAAAAAACCCAAACCCCCCCCCTCAACACACTCTTGTTTTAACGAACAGACTGGTTTGTAGAACGGAACGGTAACAGTCTCTCCGCAGCCCGCGTTACTACATACAGCAGTAGTGTCGGCCCCTCTGTAGCCCCGGTCGAGTATTACGGGGGGCCATAGTAAATAGGACCTAAGTATTGGTGGTGAAAATAGGTAAATAAATAGGTTCTTGTGTGTACCGTAGGTCCTGTTTACTATGCCCCCCCGTAATAGGGCCGGTTGCCCGCTATGGTGCCTGCTAAAATCGCTTAGCGCAGATATGATTGACCCGTGAGGCTGTGTGCCCGTTGCCGTCATGTACATAGTGCCGGTATAGTTGGCTGGAGCATCCCGGGACTATTGAGGGACCACCACCACACCCGGCACGAAGCTTTCGTCTTACTAAAATTAGACGATATGGCCAACAGAACTACCAAAGCCACCGTAGCTACACATGGATCTGGTGGTAATTATATTGCGCTGCGAAGAGGGGAAAACCTCTAAGTTATCCCTCCCATAAACCACTGAAAAACTAGCCAGACTTTACGATGATGAGGATGCTGATTTTCTCACAGCATAGCCCATTTCCCTGAAACTCCTCCCCGTTGGTCACGAAACAGGCTACGTGAACAAAAAAAACGTCCAAGCGGAAAAGGACGAGCACAACATATTGGGCGCAGTACCAGAACGCGAGGGAACGGTGCCAACGAGCTGCGGTACTACAGCACGCCACCTGTGTTAACAATTCGGGAGCTAGTAATTTTCGGCTGATTGTTTTCAATTTTTTAGAAATCCCGGCTATAATACTGTGTGTAAACATTTTGTGCCCAGCGAGGAGCGTCACTGATAATCCTATGAATAGGTAATACGAAGCCTTTGAGAGCCTACGCTCAACATCGACACCACAATAAAGCCGCAAGCCGTAGCCAACATAAGATTTTGTTAACACTGCTGTCGCGTACGGTATACCATCCCATCCCTCCCAATTCACTATTTCCAAGTGGTTCGTCTCCTCAAAACATGGGTGCGTCAAAAGCGGTTTAATTCGGGTACCACGACAATGCATATCCTACGCCAATTACACGTGATTTGTCTTTAAAAAAAACGAGGACGCAATTCTGCAAGGGGTTAAGCTGGCTTTACCGCGGCGGCGGCGGCTGATGGCTAATGTTTTGTTTATTTCCGGTGGAAATAAAATAAAGGGTAATATGTCCATCGAGTTTGTTTATCCCGGCTTACGAGCCGCGGCGCTTCTGGAGCAACGTGCATACATACAACCGAGGCGGCGAAACCTTTCGAGCCACCAAAATAACGCCTCTTCCCGATTGGGGAGCACGTCTACTGCCGTACGGCGGTAGCTCTCCGCAGCTTTCAATTCTGCGGGACAAAACACCCCATCTTGTCCACTTAGTGCGCCAGGTCGCGCAGATCACACGGCTCCCGCCCGGCAGCGTGAGATCATACAGATTATACAGATCATACAGATCATGCAAGGTCTAGATCATGAAGTTCAGAATCGGGGATCTGTGCGATGCGGGGAAACACCGAAATGAGCTACCAGGGTACCTGGTTTGTAAGAGATCATGCCGATCATAGATCTACCAGCCGTGAAATATCTAAATCACGAAGTCAGGGATTGGTCATCTGTCAAACGCCTTACCTTGTCGACTAGGTCATCCTTGACCCTCTCCTCTCCCAGCTCGTACACGACCCCACACTGAGTCGCCACATACTGCAGGCGGCGACGACACAAACGAATCGCACTCCGGCGGGTAAGCCAGTGCACGCGATGGAATGATTCTGCCGAAAAATGACCCAACGAAATTTATTTTGCCAATTTTTCCGGCCAATCGAAACAATTCTGCCGGACTATGGCCAAACGAAATAATGTTTTGCCACATTATGGCCTAGAAACCAAATAATTACGCCGAATCATGGCCGAACGAAATAAATAATTCTGCCGACTTATGGCCAAAAACGCGCGGATGGCCCGCACTCAGCTCAGGGCCAGCATCGCTGACGCACCCGAGCGAGACTACGGCACTCGAGACGACACGAACGAACGAAAAATGTACCAGTCTGTTCGGAAATGTAAGGATCGTTGTCGCGTCAACATGAAGAAAATACATTCCTCGCATTTCCGCACAGGGCGGTACTTCGTACGTATATACGTACTGTGGGAGACATATGGCTTGTATGTAGACGATGGTCTGCAGCAGCAAGCAGCGGGATCCGTTATACCCGCTGTGCGATCCATATCCACGTAGAAAACCCGGGGGTGTACACAGGGTGCCCCCTGGCAACCACAGATGAGATCGCCCATTAAGCACCGATTTTTCCCCACGATGCAGGAGAGCCGGCAGCATCAGCGGCTAGCTGGTCGGATTTTAAAAAAAACGGTCGATGTCTTTGGGCGATCCTGTGAGTGATATGCATGAACTGTAATGCAGCGCAGCATAATAGTAACGGCGCGATATCCCCTAGCGTGCTGTCCGATCCCATATCAAAGCATCGCTCAGCCTTGTATGTACGGTGTTGACAAAAACAAACATAGAAGTAGGTCCGTGGAGCGGCGCGGCAGACCACGCAGGGGGCAAAGCCACAGCAAGCGCTCGATACCCAACACCGTACGCGTACAGCAAAACTCGCGGTGTGAACAGGGCCCGCCTACGACATGGATGGAGGTGCAGCACCTACTCGATAGAGTGCAAGCCAATCCCTCTACGGTGCAGTACCGGCCCGTCAGTGAGAAAGCCATTCCCTCCATTTCCTTACGGAGCAGCACACCAAATAGGCGCCATGCAAATGAGATTGAATAGATAGGTGCGATACTACAGCTGTAGATGCGCCGCGAAGTTATTGAGCACTGGCATTCAATAAGATGCTGTCCTGCAAGTAGGGGCGATGCGCACCTGGTCCTGAATTCTCCTGCCAGACACGTCGATGGGAGCAGTGGTCATGGCGGTCCCATCCGCCAGGCCTCGCTGCCCGAACACGTTGCCTCGGAAGGAGCCCATGCCGTCTCCTTCCACAATTTCCTCCCACTTTTCGAGCACGGGAGGCTTCATGAGGAAGGAGGCGTTTACACGATGGGTGGGTGGGTGGGTGGGGGGGGGGGGGGGTCAACACTCCTGACGAGAAGGTTGTTTCTCTCCGTCAAATCCCTGCAAAACACACAATTGGTCGTTCATGTCGGTCAGCATCATGTGCACACCAACAACATCCCTCGTTTTGCATCCCCCCCCTTCCCTGACTCCGTGACATGAAGACATCGGAACGCTTCGACTGCCTGAAAGCTTGGCAGCCGCCAATCCGTGATCACCGCTCGCCCCTGTGCCAATCAAACAAAACAGCGGCCTTACCTGGAATTCGACACTACCCACTAATTGGTCAAAGTACCTTTGTTTCGGGATGCTCATTGGTCAACATACACACATGTACACATCATCGCGCCCTGTTCCCGCTTGGCACCATGCGCCCATCCCACCCGGACCTGAGACCTCCAGACCGCCCCTGGACATATAATTAGCCGCCGGCAGGGCCCACCAAGCCACACCCCTGATTCCATGCAGACCAAAACTCGAGGTGCTGTGCTCCAGCAAACAGCATGCAATACTACGTACCTGCACGCAGCAACCATACTCGTAGTGTCCAGTAAGTGGTAAGCTGCCCTTGGAGGCGTGGGGGGGGGCAGGGAGGGAGGTAAGGGTCCACGGCTCTCGATCAAAACGTGGGCTAAAGCAGCAGTGCTGAGCTCGTAACCGTTTCGTACGAGTAGATCAATTGTTGTTAGATGCTTGCTGTGAGCGAGATTAGCGCGATGCGGGTGCTTTCGTCAGGGACGAAAGGAGCGGCCGATGCAACGTTCCTTTTGTCTGGGGCAATGAACCCTTCGGGGCTTCAGAGATGAAAACAAAAACAAAAAGTGTCCAAAATATATACCTGGTATGCCGACTGCTACAGTAGAGCTTGGAGTCCGCAGGTTTTCACGACTAGTTCCTCTAATCGGTAGGTGCCGTCAGCCAACTAACTGACTAAAATCAGCAAGTCGGGTGGCAAAGCCAGCTGATCACCAGCCGACTTGCCCCCCCCCCCCCCCCTAAATGATCTCGCATTCCGCATCCTTCCCGCAAGTATGGAAACCCACCAAGTCGGATAGTCGGCACCTCCGAGCAACGACGAACTATTTGCCGAGTATTACCTACACGGTGACTCAAGTCGTGCCGAATCACAGGCCTAATAAATGACGATTACGGCATCGGCCACACCACCCCAAGCGTCCCGGGCTGCCGGTGGATGACAGCATGATAGGTGATAGGGGCGTGTTTCAAGGAGATGCACCACACGCACGGGGCATGATGGCATCCGTACTGTATGTTTTACGTATTGGCTGCACTTTCTCCCGAAGCGATTGATGAGACCAAACTTCCTCGTTTTTTAGGTAGTACTCGTGGTAGGGCTTTTTCCCCTCTGAGGACCGCGGTCCCGCTTTGGGGACAAGCTACTTGGAGTTTGATTGGTCTGTCCCCAAAAACTACTTGAAGTTTGACTGGTCTGTTCCCAAAACTACTTCAAGTTTGATTGGTCTGCCCCCAAAACGGGACTGCCGGGTCCTAAAAGGGTTGACAGCAACGACCTAGGGAGCGACAGACATGGCACGACACGGCATGACGTGTCACCATGCAGGTAGTGTAGTACTGCCTGTAATGTACCTGGTAGTATGTACAGCCTGTAGTATTACTAGTAACAACAGCAGTAGCACGTACGGCAGTACCATACGATATGTAGCAGGACAAACAACAAGCGTAAGAGGACGAACAAAAAAAAACATGCTGTCGGCCGTGAGCCCAAACTTCGAAAACACTACACACCCGCGCTGAAAGCCGTACTACAGCTGCGGCACAGCGGTACAGGACATGTTCGGTGGAGCTACTGCCTATATGTATGTACAGCGTATATACCTGCAAGTAGAAGTTGTCTAACGCCGGAAACCCCGGCAGCATCTCCCCCCCCACCCCCCCCCCCCTCTAACCCGCTCCCCGCCCCACCCCCCGCCTCCCGCCGCCCCGTGAGTCTCAGCCACCTCTCGCGCGCATCTTGAGGAGTCCGCTCCATCAACTCTGGTACCTCCCGCACCATGCGTCGCCACAATACGTGTTTGCCCGATCCGATGGCATACCTTCCCCGAAGAGGAGGGGCGGGGGGGGAGGCGGGGAGGGAGAGGGGGAGGGGGGGGGGGCGCAGTTGGATATGGTCACGTCTAGCTGTGCTTCCGCCGCCCGCTAAGCTCGCTCACAAGTGAGGTGAAAAAAAAACGCGAAAGTGAAGCGGACAGAGAGATCCATGGTTGTTTACTAGTTGCACACTGGGCGACGTGCGAATGCCAAGAGCTTTTAACCCCTTTAGAAACGCAGTCCCGTTTTTGGGGACAACCCACTCAAATTCTAAGTAATTTGTCCCCAAAACGGGACTGCGGTTCTAAAAGGGTCAAGAGTACGAAAACATTTTGTGTTATTTTATTAGGCCGGGCAGAATACGATGTCTTCGTTTTGAGAACACAGCGAGCTTTCTAAAACGTTCCACGGCATGCTGGCTCTCGCCAACTTTGTCTACTGGCTTGCGCTGTCGCGCTCTGATCGGCACGTTGTTCCTTTGCTGCTTTTGCGCAGGGCTAATGGGCTGGCTTGCGTTGTCGCGCTCTGATCGGCACGTTGTTCCTTTGCTGCTTTTGCGCAGGGCTAATGGGCTGTGTTGTGTTGTGCTCACGGTACACGCTCGACGACAACATGCTCGTAGGCGCAAAAAAAAAAACTCCGCAACAGCCAAAAACAAAACTGGGAAAACGCTCTTCTTCTAAGAAAAACAGAACGGGAAAAAAAAGGGAAAAGGCTCGCCGGCAAATACTGCTGTACCACTGCTGTAGAAGGATTCTATCCAAATCGTCAAAAAAAGAACTCGAGGATCGATCCGGGCTGAGGAGGGCTGAGGTGGGAGAATATGCCGAGGGCGTGCTCCGAAGTAGGCGAGATTTTAGTAAGCATGTTTATATGTTTTTTCATACACTACTATTCAATGTTCACCACATACGTATATAAGGATTTTTTTTTTCGCCCATATTATGCACGGGGGGGGTCTCCCCGCCAACTCTGCTGTGCATATATATATACGTGCATGCATGCGATATGCGGTGCGTATATACAGTGGAAACACACACTGCCTGTGTAGGTATACCGCCAGTGTGTTTGTACTGGCTGAGATCACCAGCAGATTGAACAGTACCTTTGAAGTTGGATAGACTTAGGTTCGTCCTACAAAAACGCCATCCCATACAACGGAAAACCTCACACACGAAGAAAAACGAGTACACGAGAGAGGGAGGAAGGAGGCAAGGAGAGACGGGGAACTTTCACGACAGATGACTTGTTGTCTCCCGCTGTATACTCTACAGAGGTACTACCGGTGACACGCGAGAATAACAACTCTAAACTCGTTTTAGGTGTGCTATTAACCCTTCAAGAACCGCAGTCCCATTTTGGGTACAAACCACACAAATTCTAAGTAATTTGTGTTTCGATCGCGTGTCCTCCGGGGGGGGGGGGGGGGTGTAGGTTTTCAGAGTTGTCTACAAATCATGAGCGAAAGCAACGGAATCGCTACCTATGGAGTACCTGGTATGCCATAAAGGCGACTGCTGTACTGCTGTTGTAGTTACGTACGGCATAGGCCGTGCAGGTGTTGCAGTACATAGAGTCGCCACAGGTCGAGCACAGGCCGGGTGCTCGCGTTCGTGCTGCTCAAGTCTTGAAGGTACGGTCACCAAAAATCGTTCATGCTTGAATATGTAACGCCTCCCCCCGGATCGTGATAGGAAGGGACGTGAAGCGAAAGTCCCCCGAAAAATGAAATCGAGCAGACGTTTCCACCCAAGCGTCAGTATACTGGACTGAGAGACGGGCAGTATACTGGCTGCTGTCTCCAAAACAGTATGGTATTGCCTGGGCCAGCCGGGACCCAGCCCAATCGCCGTTCACTGTTATTAATGACAGACGTCGTAAAAGAGAGTCAGCTGTACGAGCATACGAGTACAGTACCAGTAAACAGCAGCGGCAGCAGTATTCACGAGAAGAGTGCATGCGAGTATACTTCGAGGGTCTACTCGTTGTCTTTGTCTGGGTAGAGTCGATGCTACATACACATAACGAAGACCGTCCCCTGGGTACAGCAGTAGTACCTGGAGTAAGTATCCTGCAGCAGCCAGTCCTCGAACTCGGTCCAGGGTGCAACATCACCCTCCGGCATAAGCCCGACCACATCATAGCCCCCCTCCACTGCTGCGAACCCCCCTCCAATGGCAGCCGCCGCCGCAGCCGATATCCCCGTTCCCCTCAGTGCTGTCTCACCCAACCCCCCCACTTCCACCACAGGTCCTGCTGTTGCTGCTGCCGGGATAAGCCTTGTTGAACTCCAGCTGCCCCGCTCCCCCTCTCCACGCTGCTCCTCTTCCGCTTGCTCTTGCTCCGCTTCCTTCTCCTCTGTCTCCTCGTCCGCCGTCGAAGTAGTAGCGGTTGCAGCGCTGAACACCGCGCTTGGTGTAGCAGGCCCCGCCCCTTCCCCTTCCCCTACCCCGGCGTCGTGCGGTCGACTGTCGGTGGCAGACGAGGAGGCATCCTCTCTGAAGGCGCGGCACGACACAGCAGTAGCAGCAGCAGGGGTCGTCGTCGTTCTTGGTGTTGTTGTTCGACGAGGAACGGGCACGCGCTGGCGACGCGACCCTGGCGGTCTCGCGCGGCGCTTGAATGTTGTCAATGCTTCCTCCGCGGCCGGTGCAGTCGCATGCCTGCAGCGGCACGGTCTGCGCTGCGCATGGGATGAAGATACGGCGGGGAGAAGAAGGTCCCGCTGATGTGTGCGGGTGGATGCTGGAACGGGTGCGAGAAACCCAGCTGCGAGGGGGAGGAGCAGCAAGACTGCTACCCGCACTCCTCCTGCCAGAACAGTCGTCGTCATCATATTCATAGACCGTACCATTTTCACTTTGCTGCAGCTGTCCCGGCGGAGTGAAGAATGGTTATTCCTTTGTAGTGTTCCCACCCCTTGCCCACGGGGCAGGCGTGTGATGTACAACGAGACTTGGGAGGTAGGTGCTGTTTAACACACGACAGACGATGGTAGCGTCGGCAAAGTTGCACCCAAGCTTTTGAAGGCAAGCCGGGAGTTCCAGTAAGGCGTTCTCGCTGCACATCCTTCTTTCTGGCCCGCTGCTCGCCACACCACACCAGAAACTGTACTGCCCCTGTACTTCTCTCCACCAAGCAATCCACCTCACCATGAAGTTCACCGCATCCGTCTTCCTCGGCGGCGCAGGTGCGACCGCAGCCAGGAGCAACCCCCGCGCGCCTGCCATGTTTTGCAAACTCGGTTTCCTACAAGAAAAACTCTTGAGAAATTAGAAACACTGTTGTCTCTTTTCCCCCTGGGGCTCTACACGCTCTCCCCGCAGTGTCCGTGCATGTTATTTTTCTTGCGCCCTTTAAGGCGAAGACCCGAACGTTCGGGCGAGCGAGAACCTCAGAATATACTGCGCAGTGCGGTCCTGGTTGCCACGCGTGCTCGTACGTGCGTGTGGTAGACTCCTTGGCGCGTTCGAAGCACTTTTCTGGGTTTTTTGGGGGGTTCGAGCCCATCATGTTCTTCGTGGGTATTTTTTATTGCCCGCCTCCTTTGCGTTGCATGTTGCGAGAGCGCGAATCTATGCACTCGTACGAGCGCATGCAGACCATAGGGGCATCGCGTGTAGGTCGTATGTACCACGGGCGTCGCTTGGTTTTGCGTCGGTTGTTTTGCGTGCGTTTGCCCGGGCTGTCCTTCGTAAATGCCATGCTCGGCCTCCCTGAATCTTGATGTTGAAAAAAATTGCGAAAAACAAAACGATGGAAAAACGGACCTCACCAAGAAAAAACCGAGGCGGCGCGTGCCGTGTCAAAACCAACACGTGAAACATACTGGTACTGGCACAAACATACTGGTACAACCATACATACTGGTACAAACATACTGGTACAAACATACTGGTCAACAGGGACACACGTACTGACACACACACATATCGGTACAACCGTACAAACTGCAAACGTCTTGCCTTGCTTTCTCGTCGTTTTCGCAGCATGCGCGTCCGCCTTCGTGGCCGCCCCCGTGTCCACGAGAGCCGCTCTCAAGTCCTCCATGGTCACCATGAGCTCGTCCGGCCCCACCGACCAGCTCACCCGGGTTGACGCCATCAAGGTAAAGAGCCTGCCTGCTTCCCTTCCGTGCGACCGCTAACGGTAGTGGTCATTGCTATATGGAGCGTTAATAGAGCATAGGTCAGACTGCAGAAGGTGTGACAACAAGAGGATGTGGCAGCAAGGGGGTCGACAACACAGGGGGTGATACCGGCAACAGGGGGTGTGATGACAAGGGGTTTGCTAACGTGTGAGAGGCTTTGTTTGGTCTGACACCAGCTTGCTTTTTAAGTTCCCACGTAATACTGCCGAGGATGGTAAGGCCCACGCCTGAACCCGGAGATGACAGCAAAAAAAATCCCCGCAGTGCTGCAATGATGCCGCAGAACGGTTACCGGTAGGGCATGACGTAGCCCTTGCGCTGGTGCAACTGCCGGGTTGAAATTTCAGTGCGTTAAGCGAAGCACGAGGTTTCGCACCGCGCAGCCTTTTTCGCCTCAGGCAAAGAACCTGTCAGGCATGCATGTCCTTCCCGCCGGAAAGAGAATAGGGGCACCTTTTTTGGTTTTCGCTGTAGGTCGAAAAAAATGTTTTTGGTGTCTCGAGCACACTCTGTCCAAAAAGTGGCTTTCGGCGTATATTATCGCGATTTTTGTTGTCTCGCATTTTTTTGGCCTCCGGCGATCCTCCGGTGGGGCTTGTGGGAAGGGGGGGGGGCTAGACGCCTGCGGCGCGTGAGAGCGCAACACGCTTCCCAGCTCACGTTGTGCTTCACGGAACAGGCGCCGGAGTCCTAAATGCTACGTAACGTATGTCCTGGATACAGGTAACACCACAGGAATTAGATGATGTAGGGTTACCTCCCGAAGATTATACCTATGAGAGGCCTTGCCCCGCGCTGAAAAACTAACCGCTGCCTGAAAACTCGTATTCGACAGATGAACGTTTGTTTCTAGCCGACGCCCCGAACAGCAATACACCGTGTGATACCATTGCGCACTGGTTTGTTTTCGAGCTACAGCTGCGAATACACGCCACGAGTCCCGTGATTGGCCACAAACCTGCTGCCGGCGCCGGTGGCTTGGGCCGTACGGCACAGTAGTAGGAGCAGAGTGTTGTGGGTGAATGAAATCCACCGGGTATGAAGGTGTGATAATTTTGGGATTTGAATGCTGTTGTACACGAACGTCCGTAGAGGGTGTGGTATTTAACGTACCCCCGGTGATAAAGCGACGATCGAGAACGGACCAAGTATATATATATATATACAACCGGGTGGGCTCATGTGGGGGGGCGTGCTATCTATGGGGGGAGTGCTTGATTCCGTGTTACACGGTGTACTGGTATTCATCATCAGCATCTATCATAATGCCAATATTCCACACGAGGAACTCCCTCCCTAAGCCGCCCCCCTGTCTGCAGCCTCTTTAACCCCCCACCCCCCCCCCCCCCCCGTACAAAAACCTTTTTTGTCTGCACAAACGCACGCCGGGTTTGCACACCAGACCGCGGCCGCCACCGCCGTCGCCGCCGGTGCGGTGTTCTCGGGCGCCTTCCCGGCCGCTGCCGATGGGCCGTACACCCTGCCGGACCTCCCGTACCCCTACGAGGCGCTCGAGCCTTACATCGACGCCGCCACCATGAAGGTACTTTTGGTTTTTGGTTCTACGGTACGGTAGCATTTAATGTGAGCAGTTACAACAATGGATTGTTCTTATTCTTGCTCTTATTTTTGTAGTGATTCAGGTTGTCGTTTCGCAGTTTCCGTTGGTTTTCGGTGGTGGTTTCGGATGATGGTTTTGTTTTTGTTTTTGCTCTTGCTTGATTTTGATTTTTGGGCTTCGGTTGGTTCCGGGTATATGGAGTCTGTCGTTGGTTGGTTTTTATTTTTTGGGGTTTTTGTCGTGTTGGGGGGGGACGCCGGGGAGCGGTGGGGGTGGGGGGGGGTCGCTGCGTTTGTGTCAGTCGTGACCTCGACAAAAAAAAGGGCAAACACCTGGTACAAGGTACGTTTGATACACATTTATGGTGAGCGATCCTATGGACTACCGTATATATGTGTCGTTTGGATGGTACATACATAGGGAGCAAGCCTGCAATCTCCCAGTGAGTGCCGTCAGGTTTGTTTCCATTCGGGTTGGAAAAAAAGGCACGGCAAGGTGGCACACTTTAAAAGGGCGCTTGTTTGTGTTTGCAGACGATGCTCTCGTTCATCGCTCTATCGATCGTTACTGCGCTCACAGCACGCGGTACAACTGCAGAAGTAACTCTGCGTCTACCCAATCTTACTCTCCCTCCCCCCCTCCCTCCCTCCCTCCCTCCTTCCCTCCCTCCCTCCCTCCCTCCCTCCCTCCCTCCCTCCCTCCCTCCCTCCCTCCCTCCCTCCCTCCCTCCCTCCCTCCCTCCCTCCCTCCCTCCCTCCCTCCCTCCCTCCCTCCCTCCCTCCCTCCCTCCCTCCCTCCCTCTCTCCCTTCCTCCCTCCCTACCTCCGCGACGATGCTCCTGGTCTATCCTGCAACCTCCTCCACCTCTGACTTGATGGAACTAAATGAACGATGAAAACTCGTTGACCTCGTCTGCCACCCGACTCGATCACGTACGCCCTTCAACTGGAACTTCAACTTGAAGTTCCACCACGACAAGCACCACGCCGCGTACGTTGCCAACGCTAACAAGGTGAGATAGGCCGGCGATCGCCACCACCATCACCACCACCACCACCACTACAGGAGCTTGTCTGCGATAATCCAATTTGATCTTGTTATGAGAATGTTCTATCCGAAACCGATAAACATGAGCTGATTGGTCAAACAGGTAAGATCCGAAGGCGCTCGTAGCCAATCAGAAGGTGTTTCGTTTGCTATTATAGCCAATCCACAGAGTTACCCAGCCCCAAGAAGACTTCGATCATAAAACGTCACTCTTCCTTGGCCATTTTTTTCCCGCAGCAATTATACACCTTCGTGGGTTGGCATTGCCATTCTATACAGGAAACGGACTACAAGAGCCCAACCCAACCCAAAGCTTCGCAAACAACCTATTTATAGTACTGTAGTTCACCCCTTAGTCTACTACCTGGTATTTTGTTTGGCTGGCTGTGACCGACCCTCGAGGTTTGGTCGGCGTGGGATCAGAGCGCCAGGGTGGGCTGTGCCGATGGCCAAGTACACACCCAGGGCCAGTTTGGAGGGTTTTCAGGTCTAAGTGGAATTAGGTTGGGGGGGGGGGGGGGGGACTTAGGGGGCAGGGTGAAAACGACGCACGCTACGGCGCGGGCAGCTGTTCGTTTTTCTGGGGCTCCTCGCTCGAATCCTGAAAACACTTGGAAAAAGGAAAATCAGAAATGAGCAATCAATCCCTACTGCTGTAGGTATAAGGGGGGACCATAGTAAATAGCACCAAATATGGTTTGTAAAAATAGGGGATTATGTAGGTTTTTGTATTCACCGTAGGTCCCATTTAATATGGTTCCCCCCTAATAGTGAGTGAGAAAGAGCGAGAGCCTTGACTTCTCACGGGGGTGCGATTGTTTCTCTCGGCGCTCGATTAAGTTTTTCCCAGGACGAGAAAGGTTGCAAACTTTCGAACAATGCGTATTACGGGAGACCATAGTAAATAGGACCAAATCTTGTTGTTAAAAGTAGCGAAATGTATATATTTTTGGGGTATACCGTAGGTCCTATTCAATATGGCCCCCCGTGATGGTACAGTATTTCTAAGTTCACGCGAGATGCCTGTTTTGTTCACAACCGACGGAATTAATTATTTACAGCAGTAGTCATGGGCTCTACCGACGGAAACTAAATGGCGTAATTTGTTTGGAGGCAGAGAGAAGAGAACAACGGCAACACTCGTCCCGTACCCCCTCCCTCCTAGCCTCTCGTGATGGGTGCACGATTAGAGCACGGACGGCACTGCTCTCTGCCGATTGATAGGCCTACGTAGAGGCTAGGCCTACTGCTGTGTTTTCGGAAAGATATCTGGTCGGGGGCCTTCCCCAAAATATGTTGTTCGACTATACTACCACTACTACTACTACTGTTACTTCTACTACTACTACTACTACTACTACTACTACTACTACTTCTACTACCACTACTTCTACTACCACTACTTCTACTACTACTACTGCTACTACTACTTCTACTACGTACTACTACTACTGCTGCTGCTACTACTACTACTACTACTACTACTTCTACTACTACTACTTCTGCTACTACTACTTCTGCTACTACTACTACTACTACTACTACTACTACTACTACTACTAATACTGCTACTACTACTTCTGCTACTGCTACTACTACAGCTAACGGGGGACCATAGTTAATAGGACCTACTGTATAATCTAAAACCCAAATATTTCCCTATTTTTACTAACAATATTTGGTCCTATTTACTTTGGCCCCCCGTAATACTACTACTACTCTTGCTCACAAAAAAAACGGAATATGTAGTTTTTTGTGTGTGCTGTAGGTCCTGTTTACTAGGGGCCTCCATAATACTAGTACTCTGAGTAGCACCCTTTTATTACCGTCGTACAGAGAACGAGCGCTGGAAACCGATCGCACACGCATGTGCGTGCTGAACAATCTTTGCGGTATACCGCGAATAGTGCTGTAAATGAGTAAAGGGTATGTTCCAACGATATTGAGTGAATCCTCAGTCAAGCCGTTTAGGACTGCAGTGCCGTTTTGGGGATAAACTGCTTACTATTCGAGTATCGCGGGGGACCATGGTAAATAGGACCAAATATTGGTATTAAAAAAAGGTAAATATATAGATTTTTGAGTTTACCGTAGGTCTTATTTAATATGGCCCCCCGCAATAGTTTGCCCCCAAAACGGGACTGCAATCCTAAAAGGGTTGTGAGGAGCCCCCCCCCCCTCCCGGTCAGGCAGAAATATTTGCCTTGCAAGGCAAAAAAAGGTGCCACCTACCTCCATTGTAGCACGGATGAGACAGGTGTGTTTCTGTCGACCAATGACACATCCCGGAACGTGAGTTTGTGTTTTTGAGTGTATAGTTGGCCAATGAATGAGTATCTCCGCATCTGTGGTAAGTAGAGACTATTACGGGGGGCCATAGTAAGTAGCACCAAATAATGTTGGGAAAAATAGGTACCAGGTAAGCATCTGCGTTTGTGTGTGTACCGTAGGCCCTACTTACTATGGTCCCCCGTAATAGGGGTACGGTCTCGTACTGCGCTGAACCAGACGGAAAAAGTAAAAAGTCCGACTGTTACGTTGTCGGGAACCCATCTTGCAGGTAACGCGCTCGGCTGTTGTTGTAGACGTTGTTGCTGGTTTTGTTGTTGTATGTTGTGTTGTTGTGTTGTTGCTGTTATTGCGGATGTTCTCTTTGTTACTGCTATTTTTTATTCACGCGTGCGGGCTGGGCTGTGTGTTCATTCTTGGTTATTTTCCCCCCATCACATTCCATATATTCGCCCTTTTGTTTATCTCTCCATACTACGTACGTAGTCGTAACTGCTGTGAGTTAAGACCTATTACGGGGGACCATAGTAAATAGGACCAAATATTGCGAGTGAAAGCAGGGAAATATTTAGGTTTTTGTGTCACCGTAGGTCCTATTTACTATGTTCCCCCGTTATAGTTGCAGCCAGAGAAGTGCTGCTGTAGTGCAAATTCTACTGCCGCGACACGCCGATCGCGTGCCTGTACAATGTCTTCTATTTTTTTCGCCAGGTAGTCGAACTGATTGGTCGGAACACATTTTACCGATTTCGTTGTTCAATTTACCGAATGGCTTGCAGTTTCTTTTTCAATATTAAGAAACGCCCGCGCACCGTCTTCCGCCACCTCTGATCTCTGTGTTCTTGATTTTGTGTGTGTGTCGGTGTACTCTTGCCGCGTTTTTTGTTGTTGTTTAACCGCCTCCTTGTCGTACCCAGGCCCTGGCGGGCAAGAGCGCCCCCTCGCTCCTCGCCCTTCAGAAGGACGCCATCAAGACCGGCGGAGGCGTTCGCAATGCCGGCGGCGGTGAGATTTAAATATATATATATATATATATATATATGAACCAATTTTACCAAGATACTGGTGCAGAGAGAGTTATCGCGTGCGCGTGCGTCTCCACGTTTTGTTCTTGTAAACACATGTTCACCCCAGGTCTTATCAATGCAAAGCACTGCCGGCGGCGGTGATGATGACACTTCTCCTGCTTGTATATATATTTTTTTGTATAATATACCGACGTTCTCACTCTGGCCAACAATATAGACCCGTTTCATGTTCACAGCAGGCTTCAAACGTGGGCTATATTCCCGGACAGAGTTGTATCAAGTACTCTCACCACCGGTTGTAAGAGGTGCCAGCTGTTTCAGTACCCGATATGACGCGACGGCGGCAACAGTCTCACTTTTTTTTTGATTGTTGTTGTTGTTGTTGTTGTTGTTATTGTTGGTGTTGTTGTCTTCACATTAAATCGTCCTTTCTACCCAGCTTCATCAGCACACCCAGTGTCCGTCCTGATTCCTTATCCTAGAGAGCCTCGTACTGATTGTGTGCTGTGGTCACAGACTGTGAGACAGAGGAAAACCAAAAAATAAAAAATAGTCGCTAATTCAAGTGTCAAGCAAGTGAAAAGCCAGCGTACCGGGTACGCGAAACACAACAACACAAGCAAGATGTTTCCGCTATATATATTACGGGGGACCATAGTAAATAGGACCAAATATTGTTAGCAAAAATAGGAAAACATATAGGTTTTTGTGTATACCTTAGGTCCTATTTTCTATGATCCCCCGTAATAGTATTAGTACTACCCAAGGGTAATCAGAGAAAAAAAATGGTGCTCTTATGGTAGATGTAGTACTACTTTTCTAGTAGATACTGCAGGTATACGGGTATGGTTTACAAGCGCCGCCCGCTACGCTCGCTCGCGAGGAAGAATGGAACGGAACAGACGGTCGAAGCAACTAGGTGCAAACAGGCGACTTGCGAAAGCCAAGAGCTCCGTGCTTCATCCAGGAAAACAACCCGGACGCCGCATGCATGTACGTGTAATGCGTTCATGCTTCTTTGCTTCTTGTGATCTGCACGAAAGAGGAGGCACAGAAAGGCACAGCACCGCGAAAACAATAAAAATAAAAACGAAAAAATTGAAAGAAAAAAATAATTCCCCTTCCCCTCTGATGCAATTATTTCCCGCCTGATTGGAGCACCTTGCGCCGGTCGAAACAACAATCGACCCCCCCCCCCCCCCCGCGACCACATCGCCACCGCTTCTGTCCGGGTACAGCTTCCCTCCCTCTCTACCCCGGTGAGCTCCGTCGCGCGCCTCGCGTGAAGCCGGTGCTCAACGTGGCCCTCGTCCGCCAGCTCGACAATGTTGGTGCTCGGGCTGCGATGGTCTCTCTCCGAAATTCAGCCATGGTCGCAAAAACAAGTACCGCTTGAATGTTACTTTGCAACTCCGAAACCACCCTCATAGACTCGAACATATTATCTTCGACCGACATCAGGAGGCCAGACAAAGCCCATTTTTGCTTCTCTCGGGTCTCGAGGCACACGCGACACCTAGCCACGAAAACGGCGACCGCGCTCTTTCCAACCCCTCGCCTACCCGCCAGCGCCCGCCGACACCCGCGATGGCGCCGCGCTCGCCCGCGATGCCGTGCTCTGGGTACACGCACGCACACAAAACAAAACAAAACAACACAACACAACACAACACAAAATAGAAAAAATATCTTCGCCGGCAAGTAATAGACGGGGTCGGCGGTGTCCAAGTGGGAGCTCTGAGATGCCAGAGGCATGTACCAACCGAGCACGCTCAGGAGAAATATATATATGCATGTGAGCCTACTACAGCTCATTGGGTCAGTACCATATTTTCTATGTCGTTTCGCTCGGTCTCGCATGCTGCGGCCACGATCTCGACGCGCTGTTTTCTTCGGATGTTGCGTGTTCTCGCGGGTCTCCCTTTGGCCAGGCCACTACAATCACTGCCTCTTCTGGAACACCCTCTGCAACCCCGCCAGCAGCGGCGCTCCTTCCGGCAAGGTAAATATGCCAGTATTGCCAGTTTTTTGTACCAGTATTATGGGTACCAGTATTTTTGTACCAGTGTTATGGGTACCAGTATTTTTGTACCAGTGTTTATTTGCCCGTGTACCAACACTATGTACCAGTGGATGTAGTCAATATACCGATTTCCTTACGCTGGTAGTTGGAACCTTTCGATTTTTGGGTTTGTATAGACTTTTGAGTTTCGACGGCCGGTGGACATTTATTTTTTCCCAGCTGAACAAAACGTCGTCGGATTCCGTGACCCCACGTCCGAATGAAAGCCTGTGGTGGGTTTCTATTAGTAGCAATGTTTACCGATAGTTGTTTACCTGGTTTACCGAGGAAGAGTGTGTGGTATCCTGGTATATGAGAACTTGCACAGCGCAGTGTGCCGCATTGCGGACCTGGTATGCCACAGAACGGTGTACGACCCTCTAGCACGGTAGAACAGTCACACCGACAGCGCAGTGGGCCAAGTCATCGAACATGGCATGCTTCTTGCGCGCGGTTATTGGGGAGGAGGGGGAGAGGGGCGGGGGGGTTCGATGGGCGGATCGACCCAAGAATAGCTACCAGCACCAATTTGTCCCGAAGTCGAGGTACCGTTTGTATGTTTTTGCTTCATCGCAACGGTTTTTCTACGAAGAAAGGGACAGAGTGATATGTATTCATCTGGGTACCTTTTTTGTTTTGCCTTGTACCTGATAGTTATGCTCCACTACTACGGAGGACCATAGGTATTAGGACCAAATATTGTTAGTGAAAATGCTCAAATAAATAGGGTTTCATGTATACGATAGGTCCTATTAACTATGGTCCCCCGTAATACTGTGTCCCGAAACGTGACGAATGCTTTGGATCGAATATTGATACACCTACGGTACCTATATCCATGGACAGTAAAGTGGCGCTATGCTTTGTAGTGCGCCAGCTGTGAGTCGTGGCCAAACTGGCAGATGATCAGTTTCGAAAAGATGCGTATGCTTGGTCGGTCGCTCTTTGTTCTACGTGTGTCTCTCTGACGAGGACGCGCGTCCCAAAGTACGAGGGAGGGGATAACAGTGGTCGATCTCTGTCGTGTCCTGTGCTAAAGCCTCCCCACGACTCCCCTCCCTCGCTCCCTCCCTCTTTCGCCCCCCCCCCCCCCCTCCCCGCTCCGTTCCTCCCTGCCTGCCTGCATTCCTCCCTGCCTCCCTTGTCTCTTTATTTCTATCTCTCTCTCTACCTCTCTCTCTACCTCTCTCTCTACCTATACCGCCCTCCCTCCTTCCTTCCTTTCTCCGTGCCTGCCTGCCTGCCTGCATGCCTGCCTCCGTGCCTCGTCTCCTTGAAATTGTCGTCGGCGCAATGCGTGCCTTTTCGCCATAATGTAACGGCCACCGGACCACCGGATTGGTTCATCTTGGGGTCTCTCTCTATTCTGGCGTCTTCCGTCTGGTCTCTTTTTTGGCTACTCGTCTTCTCTACGCACAGCTGGCGAAGGCGATCGACGAATCGTTCGGGTCGATGGACGCCATGAAGGAGCAGTTCGGCGCCGCGGCGGCAGGCGTTTTCGGATCGGGGTGGGCTTGGTTGGGCTGCACGCCCGACGGAAAACTCGCCATCACGGCTACCCCTAACCAGGGTGAGCAACCTGCCTTATTGGGGAGTGGGGGGGGGGGGGGGGGGGCGTACTCATTTGTTGCTTGCCGTAGTCGTATGACCATGGGCGCGGGGGGGCGGGGTTCTCAGTTGTCGCTTGACTGAGTCGTTCAATCATCGACCACGCATCCCTCTCGAGACGCAGCGGGGGGGGCGGGAGGGGGGTGTACTCATTTGTTGCTTGCCTTAGTCAGTTGACCATTGAGCACGCATCTCTTTCGAGATGGAGCACGTCGGGTTTTCACCGACCAAGCAGAGATCTCTAGCACCAAGCGCGAAGCGTCGTGAGGTATTCGACGAGTCGCATGAAGAAGGGTGAGCTGCATCCTACTGACAAAACGCTTGTGGGTGGATTTTCTCGCATTTGGATGACGGCATCAGATGAAGGGAGGTGCACGATTCCCTTTCGAGACGGAGCACCGTTCCTACTCCTAGTAGAGACACCTCCAACATTTGGGCGCTCATTACGTTGTTTCCACATAATACAATTATTTTTTTCTCCCAATCTTATCGCCTTCCTGTTTCGCCGCCTGTAGGCACCATCTATCTCCTAGGATAGGGATCGTTTTCTCGCTGTTATCTGGTGTCTAAAGCTCCTCCATGTCCCATTCTTGTATTTCCCTCATCTCCTCTTCTAACACATCCCGTTACTCCTGTACGTTTCACATTCTCCTACTATGTGAGTTCTACTTTCATATTGCTTCGCCACACGGTCACATCTGTGCATCTATTTCATCCTCCTCCTCCCGGCTACTGGTATACCTCTTTCTTCTTTCTGGCAGGTCCAGGTCACCTACACGAAAGCGCAGTTGTAGGGGGGGGGTAGTTTAGGATGTTCGTATTTCAATGTGTAGGGGGGGTGTGACGGTGTGCACTGTGCTAGGGAGCCCGCCAGCGCAATGAAGGGGGAAGAGATGATCATGTGATTCGTTCAAGAAGCTGGTATGCCCAATTGGGGGAGGGCGAGGGAGGAGGATAGTGGAATTTTTAGGGGGTTGGTAGTGCAAGGGGAAGGGTAGTGGAGGGTGACAAGTTGCGTTTTGTTAAGAGCTCGGCGGTGCAATTGGTGGGAGGGGCACAACAGTGTGCGTTACGCTAGGGGGTTGGTAGTGCAATCGGGGGGGAGGGGGGGGGGGGGGGGGGTGACCATGTGCCCGTTTTTCGAAGGTTGGCATTGCAATGGAGGGGGGGGGGGGTGCCATGTGCCTTTTTTTAGCAGGTTGGTGACCCCTCCCCTCACCCCTATTCACCCCCCCCCCCCTACCCTACCCCCCCCCCTCACCCCACCCCACCCCCCACCGGCTGTCACCACATCCTGTCTTGAAACAGTAATACGATTGGTCAAATGACTAAGGCAAGCAACAAATGAGTACGCCCCCCCCCCCCCCCCCCCCCCCCCACTATCCCTCACGTTTGGAAATATTAGACAACCCCCTCATGGACGGCGCGGCCGGCACGGCTATGTTCCCCATCGTCGGCCTGGACGTGTGGGAGCACGCCTACTACCTCAAGTACCAGAACCGCCGCCCGGAATACATCAGCGCCTTCTGGAACGTTGTCAACTGGGCGGTGGTGAGCGTGAATTTGGTTTGCTTCGATTTGACGTGATCTCGTCTGCTTCTTATTTTCTGCTGCTTGGCTCTGCTTTGTTTCTTGCTTGGCTTGGCTTGGCTCGAGGTAAATGGCTTGGCGGTTACTTGAGAGGGAGAGAGAGAACAAGGGCGAGAATGATAAATGGGATGAGCGAAGAAAAAAAACACAGACACAACATAAGAAAAAAAAAGTGACGGTGTTCGAACGTTACATCGTGAAGAAAAATCCTCCGTTGAGGAGCCAGCCCCGCGAGTCGGAATTGTTCCGGCCCAAGAGTGCTGCCGCTGTCCTACACCTGGTATTTTCTCCTGAGGTATTCTTCTGCTCCAGTTTAGTTTGGCGTGTCCTTGTGACAGGGGGCTCAATATTTGTTTTACATGAGTTAATGTGATAACAACAGCAGCATAGCACGCGCCACGTGTTATGTATGTAAACCCGTTCCGTGGTGGGGGCAACTTGCTTGAAAGTTGAGTCAGGTTTAGGTTTCTACGGAAGGGCTCTACTATTAATATTAATAAAAGGGCTGATATGCTGACATGAAACTAGGAAAAGCAAACATACACACGACACCACCACCACCACCAACAACAACAACGCCCACCTACCCATGCCTACGGTACAACCCTCCCTCCCCCCCCCCTCTCGTTGCCGTTGACGACGCCAGGTGTCGGAGAACTACGAGATGTACGCCAGCGCCGGCAAGGGAGTGCCCGTTCAGGGCTAGACTACAGTAGTAGCTCGTTTAGCCACGTGTTTGTTCGTGGGACCTTGCGACCACCGTCTGTGACGCGCGGCCGCCGCCACCGCTGCCGCTGCTACTGCTACTACTGACGTTGTTGGTGATGTGGTGGTGGTGGTGATGATGGTAGTGTTTAGAGTTCGGAGTAAAGATTTCCGGGGTTGGTCCAGTGTCCGGCCTAGGGGGCTATTCAAACCCGGTACGCTAATCAGCCTAGGACGCTTGTTTAGTGAGCTCGTTTAGTCAGCCTTGTCGGGACGCTATCCAGCTCGGGATGCAACTAGCTGACTACCCGGTACAATAACACGCGAGTCCACCTACATGAGTACAGGGTGTATGTAGCCTGCCTAGGTCGCTCTTGTGTCTGCTGCTATGATGCTTGTCAACCTACAGTATGTTATGACGCGAGTACGGTCAGCCTATTAATATGGCTGCTACCGAGTCAGCTCGAAACGCTACCATCAATACCACGTCAGCCTAAGACGCTGTCGAGACAGGTCGGGGCGACTAATTACTGCAGTCGCCTGTTTTTCCGGTTCTGTGCCAAGCGAAGCGCGGGAATCACGACCTTGTCGGGTGGGTCGGCTGCTGTTTGTACGCGACAGGGTGTGAGGGGTGAGGATGGCGCGCAAAAGCAGCACGTGTCGATTTCCGTCGACGGTGAAAAAGAAGCCTGCCAGTAGTAGCGCGGAATGAATGTATCGGGTTTCCACAGCGAAGGCGTGCGTGGGTGGAAGTTTTTTTTTTTTTTCTTACCTTCTTGACGGTCGGGTCGGCGCTTTCCTTTTCTTTTTCGTGTGTTTTGTTATTGTGGTCATCATGCGACGTCGTTTGGATCACGTGCAACGTTCGTGCCTGCTGCTGACTGGTTGGCTGCCACCCAGAGGAGCTGGTTGTTGCGCGGCGCGATGTGGCTGTTTATGTAACCCTTTTTACCAGCCGCCAAAAGTATCCCACACGCTTTCCAATGAAGATTGTCCCCAAAAATGTGGTTGCGCTTGTGTATATTTTTCGGCCCACTGTTCGTACTCCTGCTGCTGGGGTATGTCGTGTTGGAGGGCACACGCCCTTTGCTACTCACGTTTCACGCAGAAGGCACGGCGAACAGCTGTCTTGTCTCATCCAGCCTTCCCTGGGACAAAATTGGTATTCCACGAGTCGAACGGACACCACGATCTACGTATAGATCAGATAGATCTCCTAGACCCTAATCCTGAGGTGTTGTGCACAATCTGCATAGTACAGCAGGTCCAACCCAGGGAACAGATAGCGCAGACTAAACGGTTCCCACCCGGCAACATGAGCTACTTGGATAAGACAATATATCCTAAATGTATTTCCCCTGAAAGATCCACGTAGATCATGATCTGTCTGTCGATGACCTGTACGAGGTTTCGCACCGTTCGATCAAAGTCAGGTACACCCCTCGTGGACGAAAACACAGCACTGACGTGTTTTCCTCTCGGCCATTGTGTTTGACGGATACTGTTTGCGAACTAACATGAAGGCTAGCACCGAGAACTGCTGCTGCTGTAGAAGGGGAGACATCTGGGACCACGGCCTGTCTTGTCCAAAATGAGTGTCGCTGAGGATAAAATACCTGCCACGAGTTGAGGTCTGGAAAGAAAATGCCCAGATATTTCCAGGTGTCGGGGCTGGGGTTATAGGGTTTAAAAGGCAGGCGCTCTCTCAACCATTGCGTTGAAGCTGGGCCCAAGATCTACCCAGCCGTAGCGGGGATCCGGTGATTCCCCCTTCTTCATCATTGCAGCTACTATTCGGTGCCTAGACGCACGCACGCCCCCCGGTGGAATGTTTACGTTTTATACATGAGGCAGATCACGATCCACAGGTGGATCATCTCCTTATAAGGGTCATTCTTATCGGAGAGCTTTTTTTCCCAATTTTTCGACATTTTTTTCGCGCAATTTTTCAATCTTCCATATTTTCCTTTTTTTTTCCCAATTATTGGACTGTTAACGAACTTGATATTTTTGCTTCTGGAGAGTTTCACGAATAATGACAGAACGCCTCCGTATATCGATACATATCTCCAATTATTTCCACACTTTAGAATTTTTGGGAAAAAACGCTCTCCGATAAGAATGAGCCTAATCCCATTCGAGCTATTTGTCGTTGCTATGAGATATTGCTTTACGAGAAGAGCCGTAACATACAGATGCCACCCGGAAAACATGTGCGTAAGAAGAGCCGTGCCGTGCAGACCCCCCATCGGGCGAACAGGATCTACTTAATTCAGACAGATCTTGCAGACCGTTTGAATCGGAAAACCATCTGCCCCGAAAAATCTACAGGATGAGGAAACGAGGACCTCACCTGTCCATTGTGCGGAATGTTAACGCTCACGTTTGTCTGCGGAGCTTAGCCCGGAGGGCGGCACTACATACCAGGTAACACACTCACAGCAAAGAAAAAGGTCTTCGCCTACCGACGCTACCGACGCGAGCGCGAATAAATACCAAAATATTATTCCAGGAAATATCTCGCGGCTGAATTCAGGGCGTGCCTCAACGACCGGGTACCCGCGCCATCACCACCACTACCTCCAGATGGCAGTACGCAAGGCAGGTAGCAACCACCGTCGGGGTTTGACTCCTGGCTACGTTTAGCGCCCGCAGTTTGCCCTCCATGCATCAAGCCGCCTGGCACACCCTCGCACTAGAAAAACGTGAACAATCACGGTGCCACGTTTTCTCTTCTACCCAGTCAAATACTAGAACGACGAGAGGGGCGGCAAACGCACACACCATCCTAACTGATGCGCCCGTTTCATATCACAGGTTTCTATAATAGTCCGTGCAGCTGCTGTAGCGTGCAGTTCTTGTGCAGGCGTCAAAAATGTGTTGGGGTGGCGCGCTTTCTACTACTACTGACGCGGGCGAGGGTAAGGGGTGTTCAGCACCAGATTTTTCTGAGGAGCGTTACAGCTCAGCTAAGGTTTGGCAAGGCGGACAACAATCCCACGGACCAGGTACCAAACGAACAAGGCTACACCACGACAATCAAACCACCAATATGATATACCACAATCATCAAACCACTATTAATAATACGGTATACCAAACGAAGGGGACTCAAAACACACCAGGTAGTTCCTCAGCTGTGGACCATGAATACTATGGTATGCCACAATCTTCTGAGCAAAAAATATGGTACCACTCTGTCCCTGCATATAGAGACTTTTTCCATTGAATACTAGTAAAAAATGGTGCTTATATTTAGGTACAAAGTGGAATACCATAAAAAGGGATCTCGAAATATGTAGCGTCAGTCAGAGATGCTTGGGCTCAAAAGTGCAAACCCCTACAATAGAGTTGGCTTGTGTACTGTCACAACTATTGAGGTTTGGGCAGCTTGCCTTCCTCTTGCTTGGCTGCCGCCTGTTGTCCTGCTCTCCGCAGCTCGACCACGGCGCAGGAAACGAAGTACGTGCCGTAGGCGGTGCACCCTAGAAGCGACACTACGGCCGCTTTGTGGGCCAAGTCAAGCGCGATTTTCGCTCCAGACATGACGGTGCCGCAGCTGTCGCTACTGCTGCTGTTACCACTATGGCTGCTACTGCTACTGCGCTACTCCTACTGCTGTAGCTACTCCTTTCCTTCCTTCCTCCTCGGGACGGGGTGGGGGTAGGAGAGTCCTCGTGCCACTGCTACTGCTGCTGCCGCTGCTGCTACTGCCGTTACTACTGCGAAATGCAGAGCATCAAGCGCAATATTTGGCAGTCGAAAAAAAAACGCGATCCCGTCGTGAAAAGGAGACGTCGTCAGCGACGAGCAACAATCCCGCCCCATGTCGTTGTGTGGACGGCATGGGAAACGGAATTGGGCGGGAGAAAAAAGACGTCCGGCAAGCGAGGCGGGCGGGGGGGGGAGGGGGGGGAGCGGGGTCAGACTGATACGCGGTAACAAGGGTGGAGGCGCGAGGAGGCGGGGGTGGGGGGGGGGGGTGGGGGAGGGGAACCCACAGCTTAATACGCGGGAACAAGTATCGACTACTCGATCTGGTAAAACAAAATGTCAGGGGGCTTGCTCGCTTGTGTGTCACACGGTTCGTGCGACAACTACTGCAAACATGCCAAGATGTTTGCTTGGTTGATAGATTGGCCACCGCTGCTGCTGTGGCGCATAACTTAGGTGTACGTAGGGCGATACGCCTGGAACGCATCGGGCAGACCAGATCACCATTTGGTGATCTACAACGGTACATCTTTCGGCGCTCTGAATCATACGATCTGCCCGATTTTTCCACCGTACAGCAGACGTAGATAATGCTTGGCTCCCGCTTTGTGCAGGAGCGGCCTGCAAAAAAAAAAATGTGCAGGACGTGAGTCGCCAATTTTAACCTTGCACGTCGGCCCAGACCAACCCCACCCCAGGCCCAACCCTATCCCTAAGCCTGACCCCAACCCTAACCCTAAGCCTTGGGGGGGCTCGAGATCGGCAGAGGCAGCCACGCGGCTCCGCCGCGTGTTTTGGTGGCGTTTAAAAAAAAACGCCGGGCGGCCGAAAGACAGACCACCAGCCTTAACCAATAAGACCCACATCCTGCACAAAACAGGCCGCTCCTGCACATAGGGCGAGTCTTGCCGGGTGGGATCTGTATGACATGGCTCCTGCGCAAATGTTCGCCGGGTGGCGATGTTTGCCGGGTGGGGGCTGCACGATACCGCTCCTGCGCAAAGCATCATAGCAACGACAATCATAGGATCTAAAGTCCAGGATGATCTGGATGATAATCTACGGTTGTGCATCGTGATCTGTTTGATGCGTCTCGGGGCGTTTCTTGGGTCAGTCGTTGTCAAAAAAAATCACAAGGCGGCTTTACCTGTTACAACGTGCAGGGAGAGCATAGATACGTACCAGGTACAGCAGTACTGTAGTACCTGGTATCATATTCATAGAACGCGAGTAGACACTCTTACCCACCGTGGTCATCGCGGAGCGGCAACTGAACAGTAGTGAAAGCGAGCTGTTGGTGCGATCACCCTCGGCAGCTTGCGAAGCCCTCGCAGCACTACGCAGTACGTACTTGTACAAATACCTAACTGGCTACTCCACGACTACGGTTGCTGCTGCTGCTGCTGCTGCCACCGCTGATCTGCTGACATGGCTGCTTTTCTGGGTTGGAGAACCACATAATGACCACACCCATGTACATGTCAGCACGATACGTACTGCTTGCTGCTGACTGCTTGCGGCGGACAACCACGAGCGAAAACAAAAAGAGAGACCACAAAAAAGAGAAAGCAACGATCGATGGCAGTCGCCGATTTGCTGTCACGTTCACCTGCTCTCTCCTCCCTTCCTTGCACTTAGACCCTGGTCGTAAGCCTGCTGCAAATGGTGACACAGCAGCACCCGCACCAGCGCACCAGGACCAGCACGAGAACCAGCAGAACGAGCAAAAAGCAGATTAAGCAGCTCTTGAGGAGTTCGACACCGAAAGCCTTCGCTCGCCAACGACGAAACCGACGACTTCTCGGTTCACAATAAGAGACGGGCCGGGACTACGCTGAAGCTCTGTGGGCCTGCTTCGTGCTGTGGCAGCAGGGATACTGATTGCACTGAACTGAATCCTTGAGCATCTCAAAGAACGCCATCTGAACCTTTCGAACTCCCTTGGAAAAAAAACATGAGAAAATTCTACAATTCTAAAAAGTAGGTCATACGAGTACGAGCATCCGTTCCTGTTTTGAGCCATTTATAGGTACACTAATAACTGGATTTTTTTCACTACGTAAGGGAAAGGCTTCCTGGCCCTCTCCCTCTGATGGGCCGAGCCCCCGATCGTACCTATTGTTGTCTAAAAGGCTCCGGGTACACTACACGTCATTGTGGCTGCTCAAGTTGGACATCAACTAGTTTTTTGCTTCAATTTTACCAGATCAAGCTGTACCTACAAAAGGTGAATCAATATTTGTAAAATGAAAAGATTTCAACATGTCGTAAAGTCATGTTACCCTCCCTTATCTGGGTTATATAGTATCAGTGCGCAGAATGATTATGTGTATTGTCCTGTTGACCCGGGCAGCATCCAGGGGAGTCACTGGCCTATATATCCTTGACAAAAGGGAATACATACATGTAGAATAATACGCGCGAACGGCTTATCATAAATGGAAATTCAGTAAAAACGGGATATTATAGACGAGACATATTACTACGCAGCTTGCAAAGTTGAGTATCAACTATGTAATCAGTCGAACTCACAGCTGACGTATTTCATCATTTTATAAAAAGAGCAAAAGAGGGGCTTCCTTTTTCCGAGTAAGGGTCGATCTTAACGGTGGCTGTTTCTTGTTTTTTTTTTCAGTATTTTCCCGAAATTTCGGTAGTTAACGAGGGCTGTTTTTTAGGGGTTTTTTCAGTATTTTTCCCGAAATTTCGGTTAAAATGATACGGAAATTTCGGGAAAATACTGAAAACCCTCCTAATAAACAGCCCTCGTTAATCGACCCTGTGAAAGCTTTTCTCCTAGCCAACAGCCCAGCTAATTGAAGTGTATGTGCAACAATAATACCCATTCCCCGCGCAAATCGCTATTTCGCAAAATGATCGTGTTTTTGTGTTGAAAACTCGGGCCACCCACCTGGTCCCAACGGCCCTGTGGCCGTATTTCAGTTTTGCCAGAAAAGGGCTCACTTGACAAAATGCGCCATTTATTTGTAGGTGCAATTGAAGCCATAAATAGTCGAAACCCAACTTGAGTAGAGAAAGAGAGGCGCACCTGGAGCCTGTAGCCAACAACAGGTACGATCGGGGGCTGGCCAACCACAGAGAGGGTCAGGAAGCCTTTCCCCCAGCGCAACATGTAGTGTTGTACCGATAAATATGGCTCGAATGGGATAAGTATAACCATTTTTGGCTGTCGCTCTTGATTTTACCGTTCCAGCGGAGGTTAACCACTTTAGAACCACTGTCCCGTTTTGGGGACAAAGTACTCGAAATTCGACTGGTTTGTCCCCACAACGAGACTGCGCTTCTAACAGGGTTAAACACCCCTTGTGAGCAGAAGAAAAAAAAAAGTCCACCAGTGGCAACGACTCGCCCCTAACTCCGACAAAATGGTGGGCACAGACATCCCTTCAATTTATCAACAACTGTCTGCGGACGGACCTCCCTGGGGCCGGGCTGTTCCGAACAGCAGTGCACGATTTAGCGGAGTATAGGCGGGAGAGAGGGAACGCAAGAAGGGAAAGGAGGAAGGAGGGGAAGGAAGCAGTTGTTCCTAGTGCTGCTGTGGTGATGGGATGAAGGTAGATAGGGGCGTAGATACCACCCCCTAACTCTATAACCGTCCGGGCAGCTTTGACTGTTAGACTTTGCAGTACTGATGGTCTCTCTCGTATCTACCCGTCGCCCGTCAAGTATCTCGCGTCTCGTGTCACGTCTCCAGCTGCCGCAACTGCTTCAAACGCGCACATCGCATATCGTATTGCGCGCGCCCTGGCGGCAGATCAAACCGATGCTTTTGGGTTCGGGCGGGGGCGGGGGCGGGGGAGGGGGAGGGGATAGGGGTTGGGGTGGGGTTGGGTTGGGGTGGGGTGGGGATGGGGGTTGGGGTGGGGATTGGGGCGGGGGTGGGGATTGGGGTGGGGTTGGGGGTTGGGGTGGGGGTTGGGGTGAGTGCGGAGGTGGGACGGGAGTGGGGCGAGGGTGAGGTTGGGAGTTGCGTACCTGGTAGGAGTTAAGGGGTTGGTGTGGGACGCGTTCTACGATAGAGGTAGCTATATTTCCGCTAAAATGTTTTCTGAATGACGGGGCTACTTAACCCAAAATCGTCGGAATGTCAATCTTGTTTCGGAAAATGACGTTTTAGTGTACTTGGGCCATGGAATTACTAATCGGGATGTAATCTGGTTTTGCTGAAGTCAGTCTTCGGGCGAGGTATGGAACTCCTTAAGTGAGGACCCTCAGAAACATTAGGTAGAACGCCTCGTGGCGTTAGAGTTTGGTCCTTGTTTTGGGTTGGGGTTTGGGTACGGCTGAAGTTCTGCTAGGCGCCGTACGTCCCGAGATATTCATGAGAACTCAGTACATCGGCGCATGGTCCATCAGCAACGGTATAGGGGCGGTGTACAAACACCTGTGATCTCCCTGCTGATATTGCGGAAAGGACAATTTCTCGTTAGATTCTGTCTGCATATCGGTACGTTCCTGTAAATTGCTACAAGCAATTTCGGAAGCGACGTTCATTAAACCCGAGACTGTGGTTGAGTGGCTGTCTATGTGTGTGTAGCCACACACTTGGTTGCCATGTCTCCAAATACCCAACCTACGGTAGACGGTTTATCTTTCACGGGAAAGTGGTATTGGAAGTTAGTCGGCTAGCCACTACCTGCCTCCAGGTTTAAGGGATACAACCAAGGGTCCTCGTGACGAGACGAGACGAGACGAGACGAGACGAGACGAGACGAGACGAGACGAGACGAGACGAGACGAGACGAGACGAGGACTTGGGATAGATCTTCCGGGGGTCGGGTTGCTGGTTGATCACGATTCTCGGGCTAGGGAGAGCTTCTGAGGATGGGATCTGGGCACAGGCGTAGACCCAACCCTAGCCTAACACCCTAACCCTAACCCTGACCCGGACCCAAAACAGGCCGGAACGGGCCAGAAACGCGGCCGAGGTTTTTTTCTAAGGCAGAAACTGTTTTGATAGTACAAAAATATAAATCCGCGAATGGTCGCAGGGATTTACGGCATGATTTATCCCCAGTAGTGCGGCATGCGTATTTCCGCGCCCGACCTACCGTGTGCGGAGATGATTAAAACTCAGCCCCGCTTTTTTTTGCTAAAATAGCAGGTGTCTCTTTATGAAGTCACATCAATTAAAACCGTTGCGTGCGTCCTTCCACCGCCTCGCGTCTCGCCAAGCATTTCCACCACCACAACAAAAAACCAACAAAACACACGTCCCGTTAATAAGCGTTCACTGCTCACGGAATCCGTAAAACTTCCACACGACGGTTCGAGGCAGGCCTAAAAAGCGCTGATCCCACCCCATGCATTGCCGCTTGCCTCCAGTGACCGCAATCGTCAACATTTGTGAGCCGCAAACGCCCGCAACTTCGCGCGACGGTCCGAGGCAAGACCTGAACCCGCTGGTATACATGCAAACACACACACACACAGCGAGCGCAAGCGTCAACTTCTGAGAGCCGCTCAACGTCTCAAATCCTCCCGCTCACTTTCGCCCAGGGCGTTCACTTACGACAACCGAAGCGCTCTCCTCCGTCACATAAAATACCACTCCACCACTCCGTCCAAAAAGCGTAACACAGCTATCACCCCACGGCCAAACATGCCAACCACCGAAAACACCAAAAAAACGTATAAAACTTTCCACGAGAAGCAACAATCTCCACTACGCCTTGAACCCCTTTGGGACCCCAGTCCCGTTTTGGGGACAATTTACTTATACTTTGTCCCCACATATGGGAGTGTTCAAAACCTCCCTCGTTTCTCAACTTTCTGTAGAGGCTCGATTTTCACCCACACGCTGGGGCGCCTTCCAAGCAGGAGGCGAGTGACCCCCGAAGCTTTGCACCGACTTTCCGCGCTCAATTTCACGCTTCCCTTAACGAAACGCACAACAAAGTAGATTACTCATGGCGGGGACGAGCGATCGAGGACACCGCGCCCCCTCCCCCGTCGAGCCATCGCGGCTCGAAAACAATATTTTGCGCGATTTCTCGCCGCAGGCACAGTAGTCGAGAAATACTGTCTCTGCATGCCAACAACAGCCACAATAAACCACCAAGCAATGACATCTTCGCTTGCTTCCCAACCACAAGATCAGCAGCAAACAGCAGCGAAGTAATCGAAAATGGTGTCTTCCCTGCCACCAAACTAACCAACAACAACCGAATTTTTCGCGGTCTAGCATCCTCCGCCCTCCACCGCCCTCCCTCTCGGCCGCTGCCTCCAGAAAGCGAAGCTATCGGACCGTATAAAACTGTTCATATTGAGGGTACAGCTGTAGTATGATGCACGCATCATCAGCAGCAGCAGCGGCGGCAGCAGCATCTCTCTGTTTCAGCCATACGGATGGCGACCCCTCTCGCACGGCGTCTTCTTTCTGCCCGATACCGCGGCTAGTACATGATGCTTGCCGTGATGCAGTCGGCGACTTTGAAGGTGTCGATCTCTTTGAGGCCCAGGTACAGCTGGCGGTAGAAAGGCTTGCGCGAGCGCCTGCCGAAAACAAACCGACGCACACACGCACACATACGCACACGCGAAAATGATCAGGCACGGTGGAAGGGGCATTGGATTTCGTGGGGTGGAACATTCTTCGCGAAAACAGCTCGCTTTGGTGGGGGTGGGGGCCGGGCGAAAGTCTCCCTGCTGCGCACGGTTGTTTTTTTGCCTGATAAATTTCGGGGGATTTTCCTCGCTTCATAAGTTTGTATATTACTACTGTTTGTATAACTCACACAAAAAACTCGAGTTGTCTTCGTAAGGGTCAGCAGCTGGTTTCGGCCTCGCACTCCCAAAGCAGTCCCTATTTATTCATCTCTAAATTCTTATGGTCCCCCGTAATAGTTTGTCCCCGAAACTGGGCTGCTATCCCAAAGGTAAGGGTTGAGCCTAGGTATATCACGGCACGCGATTTGACTGTAGTCGTTCAGCGCCCTTAAGGGGCCCTTAAGGAGCCCTTGAGGAAGATGTATTGGCCAACAAGTGCTACCCTTTTCCACCCCCGAAAACCTAAAAAACACTCACCAGATCTTGTTGTTCCAGATGGGGTTTAGGGTGGGCTCGACCCACATGTATCGCCAGCAGGTGCTCTCGTAGTGGTCGTACCTGGGGAGGCACGAGGGGGGTGAGAAAAGAGCGGAAGAAATCGAAACGCCTTCGTTTAGGACGATGCTTCGCCAGAAGCCGCTTGACCGTTCGGGATCGAGGCCACCTAGAAATGAGAAGAGGTGTCTCTCCATGGCGCAGTCAATTAATAGGACCTGTGGCATACGTAAAAACCTACATATTTGCCTATTTTTACTCACAATATATATGGCCCCCGTAATAGCACCCCCCCCTCTTTTCACCCTTGCCTCTCTGTATTCCCTCCCGCAGCATCGAGGTTATTCCAGTGAACTTTCAGTCCACTGCTAGCATACAATGGAGGCAGAAAAATCGACCCTCCCCCCGCCCCTCCCCCCCTCTATCCCTCGATGTAACCCCTACATGCGTGCGGGGCCCATGGTCATACGGCTGCGGCCATGCATGAGTACGCCCCCCCCCCCTATCCCTCGATGTAACCCCTACATACGTGCGGGGCCCATGGTCATACGACTGCGGCCATGCATGAGTACGCCCCCCCCCCATCTGTTCCGGCATTGGAGGGACGCGAGGGTCTACGGCTACGGCTATGCATGAAGAGTATACCCCCCTCCGCCCTCCCTTCTACCCTCCCTCCCTCCCTCCCTCCCTCCCGCCCTCCCTCCCACGGGAGGCGTTTATCTCACCAGGTGCCGGGGATGCCGTGAGGGTCGGGGTTGAAGTACTTGCCCCACATTACCCTGTGGAGAAGGACGTGGTCCGTGGCGTGCATGATGCAGGACAGGAAGATGCCCTCGTGCATGTCGGGAGGGATGTCGTTCTTCTTCATGACCCTTGGTGAACACAAAACAGAAAAGAGGTGTGTGTGTGGGGGGGGGTGCACTCGATAGGAGAGATGTACTCGATATCATGCATGGCTGTAGTCGTATGACCCTCGCATCCCTACAATGCCGGGACGGAGCATGTCGGGTTTTCACCGACCAGGCAGACATTGCTTGCCCCTAGCGCGAAGCGCCGTGAAAAGAGGTGTGGGCGAGGTATGAATGCAAGCCACCACCAACAGCCGTTGGGAAGGGGGATAGGAGCCTACTGCGTGACCTCGGATCTGAGCTACTACGAGGACAAAAAAAGTTCTTACTTGGTCAGGACGAGACGCGCGTTGATGAGGAAGTCCGCGAAGGGGAGGTCGAGACCGGACCAGCGAGTCTTGTCGGCGTGGGAGGGACCCAGCATGTCCATGTTGTGGCACTCGGCCACCAGCGAGTCGCGCGTCGGGATGGTGCCGAGCCCCATCCATTGGTTAGCCTCGCTCCTGTGCATACCAAGAGGGTTTTACAGACCAAGACAAAAGACGGATATGATGGTTTCACAGTTTATCGATTTCATCGACGAAGAAACAGCAGGAGAGGCGCTTTCGTCAAAAGCTATCAAATTTAACATCCGGAGGCGTTGCATCGTAGCACTCAACGCACAAGCGCTCCACCCCCCCCCCCCCCCCTCGTCTCGACCCTTTTCGTTGCTGTTCTCCTCTGCCCCTCAAAAACGACATATTGAGTAAATATATACTATCAATGTCACCTCGGGTCGGACATGGGTCCAGACTTTCCGTAGAGGAGTCCGTAGTGCAGAGCCGTCGTGGTCCAGGTAGACTCGGACAGCTTGTCGCGGACGCGGTCGTCGAGCAGGATGCGGTCCGCCAGCCCGTTCCCCATGGTGTGCGACTTCGTGTGCGTTCCGGCAGTGTGGTACTGGAACAGCAGGGCGAACATCTTTTCCCTCTCGTAAAAGTTGACTCCGTTCACCTCGAACGAGTGGATCGTGCTCTCCCAGCGACCTTCCTTCGACCCCTCGCCGTTCTTGTTGTACCCGGGGACGCCGCCGCCCATCCCCTCCCTGCGGCGTGTCTTGGAGTAGCGCATGCTCCAGGACTTGAGGAGCGTGCTCTTTCCGGAGGCCGACTGGTAGGTCGTCCCGGGGTCGCGGATGAGGAGGTCGAGCTCGCAACGCCTGACGTCGACGTAGTAGTGACGCGTCTCCGTGAGGCAGACGAGGCCCTTGGTCTTGCAGCCGGGGCGGTTGGCGAACGCGGCCTGCACATGAGACGCGGAGGCGTATGGAGGGGGGGGGGAGGTGAGGCGTATTTAATGCTACCCATGGCAGTATGACGGGGGCGGGAGGGGGAGGAGGGATGGTACTCATCCGGGAGGGGGGGGGGGGAGGGGGTTTACTACATGTACCCGATCTCATGCATGGCCGTAGTCGTATGGCTCGCATCCCTACAATGCCGGGACGGAGCATGTCAGGTTTTCACCGACCAGGCAGACATTGCTTGCACCAAGCGCGAAACGCCGTGAGGTGTCCGGGGAGTCGCATGAAGGGTGAGCTGCATCCTACTAAGAACCGCCTGTGTGGCGGGCGTGGCGGGCTTGTAATTTCCGGTGTACATAGCCACTTTCAGAGACAGCAATGGGAGTACTATGTAACTACTTCTTGGGTGCCTTAAAATGACCACTACGTGATACGATCAATTCCCTTGTGTGGAGTGAAGGTTGTTTACGTCGCACGAATGATCTAACTCGACGGTGAGTGACCGCCGAAAAAAACAAGACCCTGCTTGTCTAGCTCACGTAGTGAGCACAATGTTTTAGAGGGGTATCTTCGCAATAGACCGAATCCAAAGACGTGCATTCAATGTCGTCCTGACTAGTAAACCAAAACCATCGTGAATGGACCGATGTCACATCAAAATACGCGGCAGTAGTAGCCTGATTTATGCACTACACGACTTGGTCGAGTTGGATCCCCCTGACCCGATCCGATTCGATCCAACCAGTTCCGACCCGTGAACCAGTCCGGTAAAACCATGACCCCCCCCCCCACACCTTGTCGGCTGCCTCGGCTTCAAAGTCCCGGTTGACCACAATGATCAACGACGTCCCCTCCATGCACTCGATCAGTTCGTTGTCCGAGCGGGGCACGTGCCAGAAGAACATGGAATATATCGCAAGCAACTGACCCAGGACCCACTTGATGAAGTACCTGCGATCATGTGAAGGTTTTATCGGGCCAATGCATCGATCAATGAAAACAAAAACGGCAGTACTCGTACGTTAGTCCTACGACTCTATAAATCCCTCCACATTTCGTGCAAAACACAGATGGTGTTTTCAACATTCCACCCTTACAGTCGTATCTAACAGTGCACCACGCCGCATCTGAATATAAGCGCCATTTGTATATTTTTATGTAATACAAAATGTGCTAATATTTTGGGACAGAATGGTAAGTCAGCGATACTTACTAATAATACCAGGTACGAGGTATAAAACCGCTGCGTACGTAAAATAAAACAGAAGCCATACCTGGTATTACACTACAGGGCATTACATCTAAACCAAGACGGTCCTAATACCCTTACGTAGCGAGCTGCTCATTCCTCACACTGGGATCTGGATGGAGTGGTGAGCCCTGTACAGCTTTCCAGCAAGGTGGTGCGGCTCGATGTACAGGCCGGGCACGATCGGCTTGGCGCCGGGGTAGGGCGCGGGAGACAGGGACCGACGCCTAGGAGACGGGTCCCGCTTGCGCTGCTTCAACTGCTCCCCTTGGTCCCCCGAGGGCCCTCCATCGAGCGTGGTTTCTTCACACATGCTGTCGCAAAGGGGGCGGGCGGGCGGGCGGGGCAGGGTACGGGGGTACTCGTTACGTGGCTGGGGAGGTGGAGAGGGGTGGGGTTCCGTCGGGTTGTGCGAGTTGTAGCGACCAGTTTTTGTTTTGTTTGATGTGCCAGCGCTGACGGAGAAAAGGACCACGACAGGGCATCCCTTCTATTGGTACGTGTATATGCTGTTATTATTAATACCAGGTAGCAAACTAAAACATCAGGCTTGGTTGAGGTCTCGGCTTTGATCTCCGGGGCACTTGGACAAACGAAATGAGTACAACCATCACACAAAGGGGGCAGGGGGACGGGCGGGCGGGCGGGCGGGGACTGTACGTGATGGCGGGGTGGGGGTGCTAGACATAGCACTACCCACTGGCTTGCTAGACCACGTGGTTTTCCGCCCAGTGCGTAGCGCGCTGAATGGTTAAGATAGTACGACGTTCCTGGACATATGAGAAGAAGGGAGAACCCCGGCATGGAGAATTATCGGACCCGGATAATGTTTATCGAACCCGAAAATTACATTTTGTTGAAAACCGGAAGCAAACTTGACCGTGAGAACCGCGGGAGAAAACCGACGGGTAGATATGATACTCGACACAAAGCTGTCAAGGCGAACGTTGTCCGGCATCCAGGAGCCGAATGGAAGACACCAAGAGACGGCGCGTCCGTGGCGATTGCGACCGATGCGCGTAGACCCACAGGCTCCTCGTCGAGTACACCACTCGTACCCAACACAGCAGTTGTTACTATTAATACTACTACTACTACTGCGGGTATCTACAGCAGTAGTGAGTGCACGTGACTGTATATACAACGCGCCGACTGGTTCGCCCAACATCCCAACGTATTGTATCTTCTACCCAAACACGAACTAATAAGCGTCAACGCGAGGACACATCGTACCAGGTGCCTTTACTACAGTTAGTAGCTAACTTGCACACTGCTTGCTACACGTACTCGTGCCGCGGCCTTTGAAAACAAACTGTGATACGTGCCCCACTCTCCTACCGGCTGGCATCAATACTTTCCCCAGAAGCTACACGACCAATTTACCTCACTACTACTATTGAATACGGGTACTTGGCCGATGCCCTCGATTGGCTGACAGCGCCTGGCTCACACAACGCGTACTTGGCCGATGCCCACGATTGGCTGACAGCACCTGGCTCACACAACGCTGTCTTATTACTCGCTTGTTTACAGCGAGCAGACGGCTTGTGGGTTGAAACCGATAATATATGCCTCGTACCAACTTTAAGTGTATACCAGGTACGAGGTAACACGACGAGTACCAAACGCTACTGTACAGTTACTGACTGTACCTACTGTACAGTAACTACTTACTGACTGTACCTACTGTACAGTTACTGACTGTACCTACTGTACAGTTACTGATTGTACCTACTGTAAAGCACTGCTTGCTCTGTAGTACTGGTACTTGCGTGTAACTCTTCAAGCGCATCGACAGATAGAAACCAGCAGGCCTCACGATATCATAGATAGGCGCGAGACACCAACTGAACCCACCCACGCGTCAAAGTGGCAGGTTTTGGCTTGACCACCCGCTGACTCACCTCTAAAGCGGCGTTGCTGGGGAAGGCTCCACCCCCTTCTGGAAAAAGCTTGAGAGCTGGACTACACAGAGAGAGAGAGAGAGAGAGAGCTTGACGGTCCCCTGTGTCTGCCGCTGGCTGGTGCTGCTGCTGGAGGATCTGAGAGAATGGTACAGCAGCAGTAATATCGCGCGCTGTTTCTGTGCGAGTGTGCGATCAAGAAAAGAGTGAGAGAGGGTGGGGCGATGATGGCAACGAAACAATAGCAACAACAGCAACCAACCGTACCCGCAATGCATACCAGACCAGCCCGAAAACTGGAAGCACCCATTGATTGGTCCCCGGTTCGCCTATTGGGTACGCCCTCCCTCGCTTCGGGTAGAACCTGGAGAACACACGTGAAAGCACGACAAGGTACCAACCGGCACATCGGGGAGGGGGGGATACGAAGTTCCCCCTCACACGACGGTTGCATCTGTACGCTGAAAACAACTCTGTTTTACTATATAAAAAATAATATCCTGTTGTTTTTTGTTTCTGTTTTTTTTTACCGGACGTTTTTCAGGTATCTATTCTGATGATCCATGCATCAGATCTATCTGTCTGTCTGGTCGTGGTGGTCTGATTTGGTCTCCTCGTTGGTGGTGGTGTTTTTTTATTATTTTTCTTTCTCGCGAACCGGTTATAATAAACGGTGAAATGCCTTCACAGTCTTCAGTTACTTTTATACCCTGCTGATAAACTGTATATCAATTATTAGATAGATGCAGCATCCGCCGCAGCATCAACAGCGTCAGTCAGCAGCATCAGCAGCTCAGCAGCTTTATTATCTTGTGTTGCCCATCTTGTGTCGACAGCTGACGACATCATCTGTTTGTGGAACTGGTGGCGGACAACAAAACAATTGTTTACGCCTGAAAATTTGAATGTACCTTGTATGATGCAATAGACAAAACATACATGCAAACAAGAAGTAAAAGTGGTGTTTTGACCCTATTTGTAGTACTTGTACGTACAGCACATATATACTACCAGGTACCTGGTATTATTATTGTTGTAACAAAAGTACACACATCGTACACGTACGAGTACCACAGGTAGGCAGTGCTTTGTCGTCGATTCCATTACGTGCAGTACCTGCCATGGTAATAAGGGCTACTACTGCATACTTGTACAACAACAAACAGCACGTCGTACAACATATAACTACACGCGACATACGGCAGTGTAGTAGTAGCACTACAGTTTCTACCACTCGGTACTGCTGTATACCCCGCCCGGTGGTATATTGTTGGAAGCTGCATGTATGATCTGCACGACCTTAGAGCAAACTTTCCCGGGTTGGATACGTACTACGATACAGATGCTGCACAGCACGCACGTATCTATCTATATCATGACGGCAGGTTAGGATCCAGGTTATCATCATATACGAAGTACCTCGTAAATAAGTAGGTCGTGAAATACATTACTACTGCTGTACATCTGTGCGATTTGTTACTTTTTTTTTTCGAAATTAATTGGGGTCCGTCAAACCCTTTTTCAAAATCCGTCATGCATCATAATAGACGGACGATCATCGTTCGTATTCGCCAGCAGTTAGTCAGTCGTCTACTTCTTCTACCGTATTTACGTACGTAGCAGGTTGGTATTATTATCATAAACACGCACCCCTGCTTTTCGACCTTCTTCTTATCGTGGAAAACCAAACGTGCCTGTGTTTGTGTTTGAGTCACCACGCGGCATATTATTTACAGTGCGGTACCCTTTAGAACCGCAGTTCCATTTTGGGGACAAATCACTCGAATTCTGAGTAATTTGTCCCCAAATCGGGACTGCGGCTCTAGCAGGGTTCCACCTGTTTTTTAGACTTTTCCGGGAGACACTGCTGAAATACTTCGTACCACCAAGTACTGCAAATGTGGGTTCCGGGTTCGATCAAGAGGAAGAAACTGTTAATAGTCGCAATTATTATCATCTCAGTAGTAGTAGAAGTAGACACCATACTATTTGGCCTACTATTTACGGGGGGCCATAATAGCATTAATAGTAAATACGACCAAAAAATATTGCTTGTAAAAATAGCGAAATACATAGGTTTTTGAGTGCACCGTAGGTCCTATTTAATATGGTACCGTAACAGAGACTAACCACGTTTGTTCGCTTATTGACTTGTCGCGGGGTGGCCTTAACGTAGGTACGACCCCGCTGCTGTGACAACACCCCTCCTTCTGGGCCGATTTTCCGAGCCGATTTTCTCCACAACAAAAACGGTGGGGAGCACACAACGAAACTGGTCGCGTAGTATTTGCCATTTCGTCTATCAATAGAACATCAGCCGCCAACGCGAAGTCACTACGATCGTACGTGCAACAGCAGTAGTAGCAGGAACCCTAACTGTCGTTGTTGGTGTTTGTACCACTATCTCGAGGACTATCAGCCGCTCGCTCGCATAAACCCGTTTCACCAGTCGCCGCTACAGCACGTAGTCCCCCGAGAATGCCATCCAGGTTCCAGATCAAATCAACACGATATAGTCTTTGTTCCCGCACCCCCCTGAAGAATGTCAACCCAGCCAGGTTCCAGGTAGTGTTGGGGTCGCTGTGCGAATGAATGAGCATCGAGATAATGCTACATGGTCCATCACTCAAAAGGAGCATCTGATTCGGGACACCGGAGGAAGTGCCACGCACACCACCACCGGTGCGGTGTGGACGGTGTGGCTGCTGATCGACCGGTCCTTCACACTCGCACGCGTCTGTTGTAGAGGACGCCCATCCTGCTGCTCAGTGTACGCGCGAGGCGGACAAGAGGCTGCCGTCACCTTGGTGCCTCAAAACAAAAAAACTTTGATATGAACACGTACGTAGCAACCCCTCCCCCCCCTCCCCTAGTTTCTTCTCGTTTCGTTTTCCCCTTCCTCTTCCTCTCCCCGCTCCTCCCCCTCCGCATAACAATCCTCCGCCTTCCCCCCCCCCTCCTCCTCCTCCTCCTCCTCCCCCTCCCCCTTTCACCTCGTCGTCCTCCCCCTCTCTTCTCCTCCCGCTCCTCCTCCCTCCTCCTGCTTATCCCCCTCCTTGTCCCTCCTCTTGCGTAAGACCATCGTTTTTGCTGTGTATGGAGGGGAAAATATTGTTACATTACCGCCACTGCGGTGGCGGCGGGAACATACGCACCACCAACATCGATGTGCGTTAGCGTGGACCACAAGGAAAAAAGTCCGATACCCCATGTTCACACTCAACGCGCACCAATCCAATCCCACCCCTTGTCTGTGCAACACACGGACCGAACCGCAGACGGACAGATGCAGTAGATAAAGAGAATAAACCTCGTCCTAGTTCACATGTAGCCGTGATCCCCCCCCCCCTCCCCCCCCCCCCTATGGTCAGACGACTACGGCCATGCATGAGATCGAGTACATATCTCCTACCAGTATCGAGTACACCCCCCCCCCCCCGCACAATGCGGGCGTACACAAAATCTTGTGAATACTGAACGATGTAGCACACCATTCGGCGCAAGGAGTTTTGAGAGGTTGTCGACGCCTTTTGGTATTTGCTATAGAACATTATTCAATATATCCACAAGGAGTTTTTTATGCCCTCATTGCGCAAGGGAGGGGGGGGGGGGGGGTCCCGGCCACCTGTGCTCCGGACAGCCCTGCCTACCAGAAACGCTATCTTAGGAGACCGCGGTTCGACCCTATGACTGACCACCCCCACACTGAAACCAGCATAGTAAGACCAAAACAGGTCTTGAGGCCACCAAAAAGACCGATCTCCTCGTACAAACAGCTCGTACAAACCTTTGCTCTCAACCTGCGTTCGTCTCGAGGACCACGTACATTTGAATCGTGTTGCGCAGACTCCCGTGGGCAAAGCAGTAAGTACCGCGCGGAACACGGCATATAGTCGGAGTGCGCGAATCGGACGCCCAGGACTTGCAAACCTATTAAGGCTGACGGGGTCGTCGCTGCGTGAGCTGGAACCTTGACCTTCTCCGTCGGCGTCCGGAGCAAAGAGGCGTGCCGGGTATCAAGTCATGCACATTGTAGAGATCGAGCCACATCAAATAAAATAAAGTGCACTGCTGCCGCACAGCCACGGATGCGTATGCCAGTAGACGCTATTGTAAAGTACGTCTTCTTTGTCCCGTGTGCATGCGTAGGAAGCTCTCCTGCCTGAACTTTGCAGCTACACCTCCGCCGACGCCACACGAGTAGCTGCAGCTGCCTTGAACATGCAGCGGGACCACCACCCTCACCAGCGGAACTACCACCATCACCATTACCACCATCACCACAGCCCCCACCAACACCCGCAGCAGCAGCTGCTACCTCAAGCAAACAGCGGTAACACAACCAACACCAACACTACCAACACCACCACCGCCACCACCATCACCGCCAGCAGCAGCAACAGCAGCCAAGAAGCGCGCCAACCGCGTTCGTAAACAAATAGCATCTTGATCTCCAATGTACAAGACAGATCACCCTGATCGCCACATCAACAATCCCGAATTACATGCGGAAAACACCGAACGATGTCGGTGGAGCCCTATCCTTCATCGCCACGCGCAGGCTCAGTCCTAGAACTCGTCTGGTGTCCGCCGGGTCGATGATACCGTCGTCCCAGAGCCTCGAGCTCGAGAAAAAGGGAGAGCTCTCGCGATCAAACTTCTCCAGAATCGGGTTCTTGATTTTGGCCTCCTCGTCTGCTCCCAGGGTCTCGCCTCGGCTTTCTCGCTTGTCCTTCTCCACCTGGGGAAGAAAAAAACAACCACGAAAAAGGCGAAGTGGTGTTGTTGTTATTGCTTGCCACTGATGAAATTCAGGCATGCTGTTGTTGTTGTCGTTGTTGTTGTTGTTGTTGTTGTTGTTGTTTTTGTTGTTGTTGTTTTCGTTGCTGCTGCTGCTGCTGTTTTCGTTGCTGCTGCTGCTGCTGCTGCTGTTTTGCTGCTGCCGCTGCACTTAGCCATGATGTTGCTGCTACTGTCGCCGCTTCAATTCACAAATGTTTCGTATTGCTGCTGCCGCTGCTGCAATTCAGCAATGCTGTTGCTGCTGCTGTTGTTTGCCGCCGCCGGTATGTCATGCCGATGTAAGACCCACAAGAAGTAAGGAAAAGCCTTGTCGGGAGCTCGATACGTTTCTTGTACGGATGCAAAAAAACGCTGGCGTAAACACGTCGGGCTAACATCAAAGGAACGAATAATGGGAGAAATCACCCCTCCCCACCCCCTGCTCCGTCTCGAAAGGGATGCGTGGCCAATGGCAAAACAAGCAAGGCACGCAACAAAGGCGTACGCCCCCCCCCCCCTCCCCCTGGTCGGTGGAAACACGACGTGCTCCGTCCCGGCATTGTAGGGATGTCAAGGCTTATGGTTATACGACTACGGCTATGCATGACAGGTGTAGATCTCCCCCCTCCCCGTCCCCCGCCTTCCCCCCTTCCCAAGCTCAGGGTATAGAAAGCGTTCCTTCTAGCATCCGTGGTCTCACGAAAAACAATACACTGCCTTCGTTGCCCGGGGCGTGCCGCGGTCGACCGTATAAGCTGAAAACACACAACAACAACAACAACAACAACAACAACAAAAACAACAACAACAACAACAACAAAAACAACAACAACAACAACAACAACAACAACAACAACAACAACAACAACAAGTTTTTTTTCATATTCGGGGCTTGCTGTGGCAAAATGGGGCAGTACCACAGGCCCACCACCCAAGATGAAGCGAACAAAAAAAAAGCGCGCAGGAAAAAAAAAACAGGACTCTCATCCCTGGCACCCACCTGCGCGAGGACGTTAGCCGCCTGCTCGCCCCCCATCACAGATATCCGGGCATTGGGCCACATGAAGAGGAAGCGGGGAGAGTAGGACCGGCCGCACATGCCGTAATTGCCCGCTCCGTAGCTGCCGCCGATGACGCAGGTTATCTTCGGCACTGAAGCGCACGCCACGGCAGTGACAAGCTTGGCGCCGTCCTTTGCTATACCTTGGTGCTCGTAACGTTTTCCGACCTTTCCGATAAAGCGTGGGGGGGGCGTGTGCATGGTCGCGAGGTGGGCTGGGCTGGGCTGGGGCCACTCACTTGTCAGCTTCGCAAAATATGTATCAGGTACTCGTGATCTACATTGCTTGCGCCGCTTCACCTTTTTTCTCGGCGATTTGTTGAAGGGGTGCTTCAAACGGTAGTCGACGACCGCGTCCCACTACCGATGGGAGCAGCCCATTTCAACAACAGCAAAATTGTTGTCCGACCTCCCCTGGAGCTGCCCCTAAGGCCGACCGTAAGCGCAAAACATCGGCATCTTCCTCTGCTGGGTTAGCACGGGCTCAAGGAACCGATATATTGTTCCACCAAAACCTCCCAAAGAACACGTCCAGCTCGTCCTTTTCTTCCATTTAGGTAAGGAGCGGGGGCGATACGCGACAGGCCGCAAAGCGACTTCGCAAGGGGACACTACATACACACCAACACGGCTCGACGACTCGCCTTCTGGAAGATTGCAGAGCAATTGTTAGCTCGAGCATCGGCAGCACGAGCTAGCGAGCGATGCTCACATCACACGCGGCATCGCACCACACTTTTGATGGCCATGTCGCCGGGATAAAAATAGGCAAACGCCCCCGCCGACCTCAAACGCGTGAACCGGAAGCGTGTCACCAAAACTGGTCAATACGCGACGCTTGGCCGTGACGGGGGAGAAAATCGCCCAAAAATACGTGGGAAACCGTAAGACGTAGATTTTGCCACCCCCTCGCAGGGCAAAAATATCGCCCAGTCGACACGTACTAACCACAGCCGGCCCAGCCGGCACGCCGCACAACATCGTCAGAGAGGCTGAAAAAAAGGCCACCCCCCCCCCCCTCCCGTTGTCTCTCATCATTTATTCACGGCAATCCGACGTCCCTCTCGAAGCGCCAACCCTAATAACATGAGACGCTGTCACATGTGGAAGGCGCAATATCGGGGGGGGGGGGGGGGGGGGGTTCTACGGCAGAATTTCCGTTCAGGGGTAACACTAGCGCCGCCGTCACTCCCTGCGGGCGAATATCCACCAAAAAAACGCTTATTTTTGAAAGCAAACGCCAAGGGCCACTAAAACGCCACTTTTTGGTTGTGTTTGTGCAACAACGGGTGGTGGAAGAGACTGCTGTCGACCTGGCAACACCCGCCTGAGCTTTGTATGGTTTACTTTCCCTGCCTACCTGTATGTAGAGTATGAACACGCTTATTTTTAGCCTTTTCGTGCGGGATGACGGGCTGTATTACTACAGACTGCAGTATTGCAATGACCTAACTTTGTGAGATCAACAACAACATTCACTCAATTCCCTTCCGTTGGAGTCTGTGCCTACTAACCCCGCCCCCCACCCCCTCCCCCCACGACCAGCCCCGACCACCGACGACCCCCGCAGCGGTGGGCCCTGCCACGCATCATGAAACCCGTCCATCAATTACCCCCCCAGCGGTGGGCCCTGCCACGCAACATGAAACCTATCTACCAAACACCCCCCCCCCGCGTGCACTGTTAGGCCCTGCCACGCACCATGAAACCCGTGATGTTCTGCAGAAACAGGAGCGGGATGCCGCGCTGGCAGCAGAGTTCGACGAAGTGGGCCGCCTTCAGCGCCGACTCGGAGAACAGGACACCGTTGTTGGCCACGATCCCGACACTCTGCCCGTACAAGTGCCCGAAGCCCGTCACCACCGTCGTCCCGTAGCGCTCCTTGAACTCGTGGAAGCGGCTGCCGTCGACCAGCCGGGCGATAACCTTCTCCAAACGAGTCAGATAGACGCGCGTTGTCGTTCGACAGGGAGGGAGGGCGCAGTGTTGTCGACACGAGTCAGTTGGCTTGAGTTGTTGTTCGATCGGGCACCGGGGGTGGGGGGGGGGGGGGGAGACGAGGAAGATAATAAAGCGTTGGCTCGGTATGACCGCAGCAACATCGGACTAACATACGGCTAGGGAAGCCCGATGCGAGCAAACTCCAGCAGCGGCAGCAGCGGTAAGAGGCGGCGACAGCACCAGCATCAGCAACGGCAGTGGCACCAGAAGCGGCAGCACCACCATCACCACCACTACCACCACCCCCACCAACACCAATACCAGCTCCAGCTCCAGCACCAGCAACATGCTTGCAGCACAAACCAGATAGAGCCTGAGGTACACAGTTTGGCGAATCTAGCCACCCCTCACAGCAGGCGCGGCACAGCCTTTGCTGTGCCTCCCCGTCTACACATGCCATGAAAAACGACAGCAACGCAGACGAGATACCCCCCCCCCCCCCCTCCCCGTCCTTCTTGTTCACGCCTGACCTTCCGGACGTCGAAAGGCTTCTTGGTGTCCGTGGGAATAATGCTCCCCATCTCTCGAGGATCGAAAAGCGGCTCGTCCCACCCCTCCAGCCGTTTCGGCTCTACTTGTGCCGCTTCGCTCAATCTGCCGCCACCCCCACCATCGCCACAGCCGTCCCCGCTGCTGCTGCCGCCGGAGATGTTGCGGTACGCGGTATTGCTCGCGGTTCCAAGGTTGAGATTGGCGACAATGCTGCGAGTGATCTCGATGGCGTGCTCGTCGTCGTCGGCGAAATGGTCTGCCACTCCCGACACCCTGCCGGCCACCCGCCGCACGCAGGGTTCAGACATACAAGTAGGCGTGAGGGGTACGGGTAGGGGGAAGGAATATAAAAACAGGGGGTCGGGGGCAGGGGTACGGGGCTTGGGTAGTGGGCAGAGGAAAGGATCACGGGCAGGGGAGGAGGTACGCACGAAAACATGATCTGATGAGCGCGATGGACAGGAAAACGAGAACACAAGGCCCGCAAGAGCGAGAACGTCGTGCTCCTCGCACCCCTCGACAACCTTCAGCACACGCTTTCTTCACACGACTGTCGTCGGGCCGGAGAGAGAGGCAGTCGCGGCAGTCGCGGAGACTTACAGTAGGCTCCCACCGTGAGACCAACACACCCTCGCCAACGCGACCACGGCAATCTCCTAAAACAACAAATCAGGGGTCGAAGTTGGTTACCACCCACCCGACGGTGCTTGTTGCACAATCCGTCCCCGCCATACACGCGCTATGCATCATCTCACAACGAACTCTATCATTTGGTGGCACCTACCCCCCCCCCCCCTTCGCCCCTCCCTCCCTTCGTACCGCGTGTGAGCGTCGGCGCCACCCAGCTCCTCCGCCGATATCACCTCCCCGGTGGCGGCTCTGACAAGCGGCGGACCCGCGAGGAAGACGGTTCCCGTGCCGTTGACGATGACAGTCTCGTCCGACATCGCGGGGACATAGGCCCCCCCTGCGGTGCATGAGCCCATCACCACCGCGACCTGCGGTATTCCTGTCAGCCGGTGATACAACAACAAAAAAGACAGCGCCAGCAAAGCTTACCGCTTGTTGGACATTTTCCGTTCGCTGGCCAAAATTGTGACGATTCCGGACGTTTTCATTGGTCAACACAACACACAGATACACACATTTGATAACCGTGCTCCCGCTTGGCGCCCTGTCCCCACACCGACAAGATTCCACCCGAACCGGGGCCCTCCCAGCTGACGTTGGGTGTGTCTAGTGTATCAGTAGCCGCCGGCAGGCAGGGCCTATCAAGCACCCTGATCCCACACCGACCAAAAGTCGAGAGTCGGGCACAGAAAATCAAGGGTAGGCTCACACCAGGCAAACGTTTTTAGTCGATTAAGTCGGGATCTACCCTAGAAAAAAGGCGACGAAGAGTCGCGTCGCGGTAGCTAGCGCTTAAAGACTTCGGCCGGCCAGCTTCGACAAAATGGTTGACAGTGAACACTAACTCCTAGGTCAAGCTCCATTCCAGAGATTACTCCGAGATATTTCCAGACGGGCGGACTGCGGAGGGGGGGTTCGTCTCGGGCCAGCTTCGACAAATGGTTGATGAAGCACACAAACTCCCTCATAATAGTAGCAGCGGCTTCAATACGGGGACGATTCCAAGGGTCAGGGTTAGGGTTAGGGTCAGAGTCGGATCAGGGTTAGGTTTAGGGTTTGAAGCCAAACACACTTCAACCACGTCGGCAAAGCTTGGCCAAATCGTATTAACAAGAGTCTTGCGTTGAGTCGGGCTCGTGAAGGCGAGCAGTGAGAGCCCGCTACCGTTCCGGGACGGGGGGGGGCGGACACTTATTTATGGCTTGCTTTAGTCATTTGACCATTGACCACGCCTCCCTTTCGAACTCCGTTCCTACTCTTAATGGAGACACCTCCAACAGTCGGGCGCTCATTGCGTGTTTTTCATATGTTACAAAGAAACCTTTTGCTTATTTTCGTACCCCCCGGCTGTTTCGCCGTCTGCGGGGGGGCAAATAATGGCATGACAGTGTCATGTGCGTCGTACAGTTCGCGCCGTTAGTCACAGCGATGGGGTTCTTCAGGTAAAAAGCCGTGGCTTGCCGCCTTGACTTCTGACGCATGTCGGGACACGATCGATGTGCGATACCGCAACGGTCAGCCGGATGGGTCCGTCGAGCGCGAGCTGCCGAACCACCGGGCTGCCAACACCCATGTTCCAAGTTTGATGGTGAACCGTAGCAAACGTTCGACCCATCAATGTTTGTCTGCCATATCCCAGCTTCCCAGTGGTTTCATCAGATCATACAATGGCCTCGCATACAACCAATCATCGATTTGCTAGAATGTGTTATCCAATTACTCCACGAAATGGTTCAGCCGCCAAAGTCAGCTGATGCAACAACCAATCATATCACCAGTTCAGCCACCACGGACAACACACCATCCTGCATATCACACCAGCCCATCGTTCTTAAAAAAAGGAGTCCATGAGCAAAAAAAACGCCGCCCACCAGCCAAACCGCCGAACCCAAGCGCTTCCTTGCTAGGCCATCGCGCACCCCTACCTCCACCACCACCACCTATCGCGCGCGCATCCAGCCCGTCGCCCCAACAACGCCAAGCCAACGGGGGCGTGGGTCTGCCGATTCGTTGGTACACAATCTACATTGGACTTTTGTTTGTGTGGAGGTTATATAGACAGTCTACAACTCGTATGCGCTATATGTTTGGCGTTTACTGTATCAAACTAAACCTCAGACCGCTGCAATAATCAGAAAATCGCGATATTTGTGCTTGGTTACTTTTGATTGTTAACAATCACATACGTTAATCGACTTGACATGATGGTGTTTTTGTTGGTTTGCCATCACTGGTCAGCACCTGCCGCGGACATGTTGGCTTGGTTGAAAAATATTCTTCCGAAGTGGTCCCGGTCGGGGAAAACCTCGGCCTGCTTCGGTAGGTACGCCCCCCCCGAGTCCACCATGTAGATGCAGGGCAAGCGGTTCTCCTTCGCGACTTCCTGCGCCAACGGGCGGAGCACATCGAGCAAGACAAGGAGTAGAAGCTTACCACTGAGGGGCATTCTCGACAAACAAAAAATGTCACGAGTTATGACTGAAAAACATGGCATTGTCTCGAATCGTGATACAGAATTCGTCCCGAATCCAATTGCAGCGAAAAATGCAGCAGCGTGCGTCGCTGTAATCGGCGGAGTTGTTTCACACGCGATATGCCGTTCGCTGTCTGGCTGCGTTTGAGCAGAAACCACAAGACGTCACGCTTTGTCGAGTCTCTGGCCCCGGAGCAGTGCTTTGTGAAGTGCTGCCGTGCCATGACATGACATGCTATGCTATACCATACCATACCACACCACATCACACCATACCATACCATACCATACAATGTCATACCATACCATACCAAACCATACCACACCATGATATGCCATGTCATGCCACTCGTAGTATGTCCACCGCATCGCGCCGCCGCGGCAGCAGCAGCAGCAGTCTCGAGAATACACCGGATGGGCCTCTTTGGCCAATCACGCGAACATCATACGATTGTGCAACCACTTCCAGTGGACTTCGCTTGTTGCTTGCTTCAAGTTTGGCAGGTATTTACACCAGCATCTATTAATAGAGGTCGAAGCTGAGATGCGTACCACCGGTAAACCTTCCACGCCCCTCATATCTCACACCTGGTATATGTTACCGCGACATGCCAAGAAACGAGCACAGTTACCGGCCAGCCGCCGCGCAGCAGCAGCAGCAGCTCAGTAGCAGCAGTCTCGCAAAGGTAACTTGTCGGCATCGAGAGCTGACTATATCCATTGATACCATCAGAACTCCTTCGAGGGGAGGCTCGGTTACGATTTCGTGCTTCGTTTCGAGTCTATCTATGCTATGGCAGAAGCCGTATGTGCGCACAACCCAGCAACGGTGACAGGTTGAAGCTGAGATGTGCACGTTGGCAGAAGCCGTATGTACGCACAACCCAGCAACGGTGACAGGTTGAAGCTGAGATGTGCACGTGTGTGTATAAGAGATGCCTGGAGCAACCCATCCCTGCGTACCGTATCTCTCTCTCCGCCCCCCTCTCTCTCCCTCCTTCTTTGTGTTGCCTCTCTGTTTGCTCTCTTTCTCTTCTCCCTCTTCTCTCTTTCGCCAGCCGGCACACGAGAAGAGCGCACCCGCCATGCCCCCTTCCATCTATCTCACCTGAGCCCTGAGGTGCTTCTTGACCGTGATGGGAAAGTATGTGCCTCCCTTGACGGTTGCATCATTCGCCACGATCATGCACTCCAACCCTTCCACCCTCCCGATCCCAGCTACCACCCCGCCGGCCATGATCCCACCGTCCCCTCCCCCCTCCCCCGAGGCCTCATATCCAGCTAGCGGTGCAAGCTCGAGAAAAGGCGTCCCAGGGTCCACGAGTGCCTCGACCCTCTCCCTTGCGAGGAGCTTTCCCCTCCCCTTGTGCCTTGCCTGTGAGACATCGCCGCCGCCGGACTCCACACGGCGAAGCTTGGAGCTGAGATCGTCGACCATGGCCTTCATCGCGGACCGGTTTTCGAGGGCTATTTTCGGGGGCACGTCGAGGGCGCCTCGCAGCGTGGGGTAGCGCAGCGAGCGAGCTGACGCCGCCGCCACTGCTCTCGAAGCTCGGGGCAGCGACATGACGAGCCAGAAGATCCGCGAGGTGGGATCTTTGGAGGCTTGCGTCGAGGAGAAAAGGGGACAGCTCCGGGCTGGGCTCAGAGCTCTGAGGCGGCGGGATTACCAGAAGCGGTGCAATTTCTAATTGTTGAAGCGCAGAAGTTGAAGCTGAGGACAAGACCAGAAGGGAGGTGAAACGTGGGAGGCGGTGGAGCAGCAGGTGGAGTCACTTCTTCTGTGAGGAGCCACCGAGCCGACTGACGTTGTGCGTGTGGTGTTGTCGCTGTGGTTGCTGTGCTGATGAGTGTCTTGTCATCAAGTTGCGAGCTGGAGCCTGGAGTTCTGGAAATCAGTCAAGGTGTTATAAGTTTTGAAGGCATTATTGGTGGAGCACGGTCGGGGATGGGGGACGGGACGAAGTTGACTTAGCGCTCCGTCCCACTTCTGCTGGCTGCTGCTGCTGCTGCTTTTGCCGTGCTATCCTGTACGTGTCCTGGTGTGTTCATGAAGGTGGAGGGAGTAGAAGGTCAGTAACGCACCAATACGAGGCGTTGTACGTGAGCAGTGTGCCTTCCATCGTGCACACTACTGCTGATCTCTCGCAACTAAAATTGAAAAATACACTTGTTGTCAGTGTTCGCCGAGCTTCTAGCAAAGCAGTCGTAGCACAGCAAGCAGTCCGAGTGTATAGCAGCAGCAGCAGCAACAGCAGTAGCAGTAGCAGCAGCAGTAGCAGCATAGCTCCACCATGATAGATCTCTCAAGTTCCCACCCCTCCGCTGCCACCATATCCTGGAGTTTTGTCCCAACACTGGCATGCCGACCGGTCCCGATATGTGGATCTCACGAGTGTGTCATATGGCACAACGTGCTCTAGGCTTTCAGCTGCCTTTTTTCTCTCTTCAAGTTTCAGTCACAGGTGATGTTGCATGTTTCGTGTATACGCACGTATCTACCGTCACACGCGTATATTATTAATACCATACCAGGTACCAGGTAGTCCAGTGTAGTACAGCAGTATCAACATCGGCACACGACGGTGACTAACCTTTTGTTGTACTGATATCATAGAGGTACTCTGTACTATACTCGTACATGCCAGTATTTATTCACCTGCGCGTCATGCTGTATGCGTTCTTCTAATGACCAGGTATAGCGCAGCGCCCAGAGGGGTCGCTCTGCCCGCGGGGTCCCAGTGAATTTGTTTCGAGTTCGCATGGACTGCTACGTACCACAGCTAGTACTAACAGCAGTATACGAGCACGACTACTATAAACAGGAGGCATAGATGACGACTCGTAGAGCCCTCCACTGCTGTGCTGTGTGTGGTGTGGCGGTAGAGTCTATCCTACTATTAATCCTGTACGTACTCGTACTGTAACAATGCGGACAAGCTGACCCACCCCGCTCCCTCTTGGCTTCGCTCGCATCAATTCCATTAATAATCCACGGAGTCGGAGAGGCCATCCTTGGCGGATAACTGGTACGAGGCGGTGTTTGTCGGTGGGGCGGGAGGCTGGGTGGGGCTGCGCCCCGACCCGCCCCGCCTGTTGGTGTAAGACTGGCTGTGTTTTTCATTTTTTCACTTGTTTGTAGGTCTGGTGGTATAAAATATTCTATTAATATTCAGTATACTGATACCTGGTAAGTTGGAGACAACGCGTGCCTCCGATCCCGCACTGCCCAGGAGCAGGGGTATGCCTATTTGTAACCTCCTGAGAGAGCCGAGCACGACCAAAGAGACACGCGGAACGCCCCACGACGCACTCTTCTTCAGGCAGTAGCGCTAGCCCTAACCCCAACCACGCCCTCGAATGCCTGCATTTACGAGGGGCATCATTTGTATGTGAACGTGCATGTTCCTGTTGGTAGTGACCTCGAGTCTGAGATCTCAAGCTGAAGGGAGCCAGCCCTCTGCAGCTACTGGTTACTGGTATACGAAGTATGTCCTATTCAGCGCACTGAGGGCATGATTGTGGTATCGACAATGTTATACATGTAGAAATGCACGACATAAATATCAAAAGACAAAAAAGACACTCCTAACGAGGCCAAAATGAAGATCAAACCAGTGCGGTGGGGTTTCCGGACGAAATTACGAAACTAGAGTTTTTTTTTACAACAACGATAGCCTATGTAGCTTCCAGGCCTATCTGCATTAACAGCAGGCATTGTCGTGCCGTTTGCTCGCGCGCGTCTGCTACGCCCGCGTAGCTGTGAGCGAGACACTGGGAGCGGGCGAGTGGACACGTGAGCACTGCACTCGCTTCTTCGTGTGCATGTTGGTGTCCCGATCTCCGTCGGTTTGCCCTTCCGTCGATATGCTAAATCAGCCAAGGATTTCGTGGTTGATATTGAAACGCACATAATCACTTCGCTTAATTCTTACATTTTTGTTCGTTTGTTGTGTTTCTCGGTTTTCGTACGAATAACCCCCCCCCTGCCTGGCCCTCGAAATCGGGTTGTGGGGTGTCGGATAAATATTTTTACGTGCCCCCGCTGGTAGAAGCGGCGTCGTACAGGATTAGGGTTTGGGTTACGGAGAGCGTTTCGACTCTTTTAGCTATGACGGTTGCACATGGTTGGTTGCAAATCGGTGGGTTACAGATAGGCGCTCCGCAGGAACAGTCAGTTCTCCAAGGACAGAGGATGTTGTGGTCGAAAGGTTGGTACGGTGGCCGCCTATGTGAAACTAGAGTAAGTTCCCTTCGGGCAGGCGCGCGTCCGTAGCGGACTCGTCACGGTTCGGCAGCGGCAGCCGCAGCAGCAGCCGCAACAGCAGCCGCAGTTCAGTATCGGCATGTCAGCACACAGTTATGGCAGGAGTATGATATGTATGACGAGTGACGCACAACATACCTGGTCGTGACATGTTCGGACAGCTTGTTGGTTGAACTTTTGTGTTCGCGATTATGGGTTCTGTGCGTGTTTACAGTGAACAGCAGCAGTATGTACATGCATATGTAGCAGTATGCGTACTTTTCTATCGTCAGCACAAACGTAAAGTTCAATCGCGAGCGATTAGTTCAGCGTCCAGCTATGATACAGAAGTAGGGCACATTTCGTCTAATACTCGTTAGCCTAGATCTGTGTTAGTATGTACTATTTTGCTTGTTGGTGTTGTTGCCGTCAGCAGTAGAGCTGTTGTTGTTGACACTGCATGTTTAATGCCACAGTGCTACTGCTTGCACGTCGCTAATCCTGTTTACTGCTGAACGAATATGCCCGCCATCATCGTGACATGTGTGCTCTACTCGTACATCAGCCATCGATGTTATCGACGATCGTCTCGAAGCTGAGGTACACATAAGATTTTCGTGCTGCAGCAAAAAAAAGTTCGTATTAATATACTGCCAGTGTATTTTTACTCGGAATGCGTTCAGTAGATATGGCGAGGGTACTGCCAGTATGTTTTTACTTGCTGAGCGCACTCGGCAGTCGTCGTTTGCAGTAGACGTTGCACTGACTGCGACAACCAGTACCTGATAATATACCCACAGTATATTTCAGCGGTTCTCCCGCAATGATGAACTGCTTTGCAAAAACATACGAAAAGTTAACCTCTTTGGGGCTTCAGAGGGGAAAAATATGCCTATAAACAATGACTTGACTATAGTGAAGCATCGGCCTCACCAAGGGGCACAAGGATGGCTGCCTGGGTAGGG